>MJCC01000009.1:406155-416525 GCA_001766655.1 Phytomonas francai
CGAGGGCCGCGAAGGCGGTCCCGTTGACGGGGCCGGGGCCGGGGCCGCGAAGGCGGTCCCGTCGCCGGCGGCCGCGGCGGCGCCCGGCGAGAAGCAGCGCCAAAATCGTATCGTTTCGTCGCCCGCGGCCGACGCGACGGTCTCGCCGTCGGGGGAAAGGCAGAGGTGGAGGACGCGGGAGGTGTGCCCCGTGAGGTCGGCGACGCGCCGCAGCGAGGGGTACTTCCAGATACTCAGCTGGTTCTTCGAGAAGCCGTGCGAGCTGATGAGCTCCGTCCCGGCGTGGTTCCAGAGCACCCCGCAGATCTGGCTCTGCGTGTTGAGCTGCCGGACGCACTCCCCGGTGAGCGTATTCCAGAAGCGCAGCGTCTTGTCCTCGGTACCGCCGCCGCTGGCGAGGAGGGAGGACTGGGTGGGGTGCCAGGCGATCGCCTTGACGGCCGCGCGGTGCTGGTTGAGGTAGAGCACCGGCAGCCCGTCCGAGGCGAGGCCCCCGCCCCCGCCTCCGCCCCCGCGGAGCCGCCGCCGATCCCAGATGAGGAGCTGATTATCATTACTCCCGCTGGCGAGGTGGACGCTGCTGCGGTGGGGCGAGCACCGGAGGCCGCAGATCTCCTGCGTGTGCGCGCGCAGGACGTGGGCGGCGTCGGAGGGGTCGCGCAGGTCCTGCAGGCGAATCGTCGCGTCCTTGCTGCCCGACGCGAGCACGGCGCCGTCGGTCGTCCAGCCAAGCGAGCCGACGCGGCGGGCGTGGCGGGCCCAGCGCCGGACGACGCGCCGCGCCTCGACGTCCCAGGCCTCGAGGGCGCCGTCGCTCGCGCCGACGGCGAGGTGCCGCCCGTCCGGGGCCCACCCGACGCTGCAGACGACGCGGCCCGCCGCGGACGGCGAGGGGTCCGCGGCCCGCGGCGACCCCCCGGACGCCCCGGGCGGGAGCTGCGTGATCTTGCACGTGGTGGCGTCCCAGAGGTACACGGCGGACTGCAGCGCGACCGCGATCACCCCGCGGGCCGACCAGTCCATCAGGTTCATGTAAAAGTCGTCGATCATGTCCGCCGCGTCCAGGATGCGCTCCGGGGTCTGCGAGATCACGCGGAAGTTCTTCGAGGTGAAGTTGCGCGTGCGGTTCGCCTCGTAGACGACCCCAGGCGACGCGGAGAAGCGCGCCGCCTCGCGCGCGCACGTCGCGCGCGCCGATCGGCCGGCGGCGGTGCCGTCCACCGGCGGCTCCTCGCCGGCGGGGATGCCGAGGATGGACCCCTGCGGGGTATCGCTGAAGAGGTTTCGCAGCAGCCGCGTCGTGTACGGCTCTACCCCGCCGACCATCCCATCCCCGTCCGCGCGCGCGGTGCTCGGCGAGGGCGCGTCGTACGCGGGGCTCGCGGCGGGCGGGGGGGGGGCGGCGCCGATGCCAGGCTCCCTCGGGAGGCCGTGGGGGTCGAGATGCAAACGCGCAAAGGCATCCACGATCGTAGACGGCGGCGGCGAACCCCTGGCCGGGAAGGCGCCGTACGGGGAGCCCCGCGGCGACGCGTCGTCCACGCCCGGATGACTGCCGCCGCCATGGGGATACGACCAGGCGTGGGGAGAGGGGGAGCTTGGCCCCGGCAAGACCGAGGCGCCTGTCAAATTCTCGCCCTGCGGGGTATGATACTGCGAGAGCGCCATCACAGGGCTCAGGTTCTCCTTGGTGGTGAGAAGAAAGTGCGAGAGCGAGTTATCCTGCGACTCCCTCAACGGGATATAACGATCGGCGATGACCTGCCTTGGTGAGGGCGAATACGGGCTCACATCGTTTTCTCCCCCCCGAGGACTTAAAATGTCAGTCACGGGGGAGTAAGGATCCTTTGGACGGGTGGGGCGAAACGGTGTATCGAAATCGGTGATCATCCGAGCCCACCCAGTTTCGTATATTGATGTACCACTACTTATTGTATAACAGAGAATACTACACTTCGTGTGTCACACATACAAACAAAAAGGCAAAATGAACTGTCTATCTTACTCGACAAAGCGTTTTATATTAAAAGTGAAAATGTGTCTAAGCCTGTGCAATAAAATCAGTAAATATACTTATTTTCCCTTTTGCCTCAAAAACGCGCCTACAATGACTATACACAGAAATAAAAAAGAATCTAATTGTATGGCTGAAAAGCCAAAAGAAAGGGAAAAGACAACTTTTTCTCGTCTACCACTGCTCGTCTTGCTGATTTATTGACTTATATATATATATATATATCCTTATCTTTGAAAATTCAAAGAAAAAAAATACGACAAAGCCTAACGAAAAAGGTTTACTGTCTTGTGGGGAGAAGGGGGAATAAAAGTCTTTAAAGAAAGAATGAAACCCTTTGCTGTGGCTTTGGGTACACCAAACAAACGAAAGATTTTTAAAAAAAAAATGGGAAACAAAAAGGTAAAGAAAGTAAAAACAGGTAAGAGCATCACATTTTCCAATATATCCCAAAATTGAGGAAAACAAGGAGCTTTCCCTTCTATAGCCTCTCTTGAATAGATGGAATACACTTGATAAATTAGTCGTCTCTAGTTAAATAGATGCATACTGATTGAAGATGGATTTGTCGAAAAATAAGAGTAAGCATTCAACTAAAAAAGATAGGTTGTTAAAGGATAAGAAAAAGACAAATAAAAGACTATACCTCCTCCTATTTTGAACAATTCAGAACAATTTATTCCGTGTATAAATTACAACTACATGGTACGAACTTTTTTGAAAGAGGAAAAACGACATAAAAAAATGGAATAGGATATATTTGATAAAAATATCAAAATATAAAATTTATCAACTTGCATGAAAATAAAATTCAACACTTTTTCTTTGAAAGTTTTGGTAGCAACATTAGCATTATATTCATGTCTGTTGCTGATTACTATATGCTAAAGAATATTAAAGATGCCTCGGTGTCCTTTTTTACTTTGAAATTCCTAGAAGTGAATAAAAATTCTACACTGTTGATGCCACGCCACCTAAGAACCATTTTGATGTATACCATGGGATTCGCGGTGACAAGTGTATAATCAGGCGAAAAAAAATGCGACATTTTTTTAAATAGAAATCAGCAATCAAGTATATATATACGAGTATTACAATACAAAAGAATTCATGTGGACGCAGTGTATAAATGTGGAGAAGAATATAATAACTCGACAATCACACCTGAATCTATGCAAAAAAAAAAAATCAAAAAAAAAGCACTCATTAAAACCTGAGTCAGGGAGCTAATACATATATTTATATTTATATTTATATTTATATATGTATATGACAAGAAGCTTCTTCTAAATATTAGAAGCAAAGAAAATGAAATATAAAAAAAACTTTTATCAAATCATGGAATGATTCAACTTGGTGCCAGTACAGATACCAGCTGCACAATCTTTGCCCTCTCTCTCCCCCGCGCAACCCTTTTCCCCCCTCTTCCATTTGTACCCTTTGCTTCCTGATTTAACACTTGTATACTTTCAAAGGTGCAGGTTTTTAAATCTCAGATTAAATTTCTCATGCACGCGATCACCGCGTCAAAGTGATCTTTCAAGGTACCATGGCCCGTTACAGTCATCAAATATTCGCTCAGTGCCGCTACCGCGATCTCACGAGTGTGCTGAAGATTTGGGTGCGAGCACATCATGAAAAACATTATGGGTTCTTTCTTCTCAAGGGTGTCGCTAATAAAATTAAGCAAGCTATAGTACCCACCTGCCCGATCTTCCTCGTCTTCAGATATAAAAAAATATTCCTTCACGTAGCGTATGGTCTTAAAACGCACAATAGGCGGGAGCTGTACGCTTGGTGTGCCCGTTAAGCTCGGCTCCGTGCCTATGCGACCATCACTCACCTCTCTATTCTTACGGGCGTTATGTTGGAAAAACTCAATCTCCCTAAAGTGCTTGGCAAGCTTTTCGCCGGTAACACGTCCGATGGGAAACCACGAATTTGCACTACTAAACATCACGACGTGCTTACAATTACAGACCTGTAAAGTTTGAAAACGGTAGAGCCCAAGGTTGCTGCTGGCGATCCAAATTGGCAAATCGGTGCCGGAGACGCGCGCGGGAAAATATTCATCCCATATGATAAACAATAGGTTTGGCGGCACACGACTACGGTTTTGCTCCTCGACGATTTTCGCCCACTGCGCGCACAAATCTGGGTGGGCGTCTAGCACGAGACTTAACCGTCTTAACGACTCCAATCCCATGGGTAAGGAGAGGATAGGGTTAGAGCTGAGTCGAACGAGTTTGAGGCTTCGCGCCGTGAGCACGGATTGTCCCGTCGCGGGGTCCAAGCCGACAGTGGTGATATTGTTGCTATGTAAACCCAAGTGCTCAAGGAGCCCTGCGCTCTTCAAGGGAGGGATTTCCGTGATGCGATTGTGCGATAAATCGAGCCGGACGAGGCATGGAGCCTTGAGCACCTCTTCCGGAAAGTGTTCTAAGTGGTTGCAGATGATGGAGACCTCCTTAAGGTGGGTGAAACTTGAAAAGTCCACGTTCGTGAGCCTTCTGAGGCAATTGGACACAAGACGCATTTTGGTCGTCAAGGATGCCACGTCGTTGACAAAAGTGGGGAGCGACACCATTTGAATATTCGCAAGTTCGAGTGCCTGCGATTTTTCCCGTTTTTGCGTCGCAATGATGCCCAAAATGGGTTCGGAATCAATGGAAAGCGCTGGCTCAATTGGTTCGTCCGCCTTGTCCACCTTGGATGAGCTGCAGCTGAGACTCCTACTAAGGTGACTGTTCTTACTAAGCCCACTGGGAAGGCTACTGCCGATTTCCTCGGCAGCCTGCAGGTCCATACGATGCATCAGGTTTATATCCTTGATACCGTGAAAGGCTTCAGGTAGATTTCTACCGCACTTGACAGACATCAGGGCCTTATCGTACAGGTGACTTACCCTACATGGATTGTGGGACGAGCATAGAGTTTGGTGTGTTTGGCCCTCTGAAGCACCACAACTGCCGTCGGTGATGGGTTCGTCGTTGTAGCGCTTCCGGAGCATGGAATTAATCTCGTCTTTAGTAAATTGAAAAAATGGATGCCAAACCGCCTTCGAAAGTAGCATGCGTTCCTCGAGGTCTTTTTTCAGCATCTGAGATAGGAGATGGTGTAAGGAGACGTCGATGGAGTTGCCCTCCCCTGGTGAGGGAATAGGAATCGGGTCAACGGATCGGAGGAAACTACGGTACCCCGGGGCCGACATCCCCTCGCACGGCAGCGTCCCTGTGGCCATTTGGTAGAGCGTCAGCGCGAACGCCCAGCTGTCCGCGATCTCGCCGGCGGCGTTGTCGCCCTGAACCATCTCAGGGCAGTTAAAGGCGGGCGTGCCGTCCATCCCGGAGGGGCAGCGCCGACTATTGCAGGTGCCAAAGTCCACCAACTTCACCACCCCGGAGTCGGTGACGAGGCAGTTCGCGGGTTTGATATCGCGGTGGTAGAGGAACTCGGCGTGGAGGTAGAGCAAGCCGCGCAGGATACCACAGCCGAAGTCGCGCACCTCCGCCAGCGAGAGCGGCGGCCTGCCAAGCCGGTGGACCGGCCCCCGCTGGCAGTACTCCATGATGAGGTAGAGCCGGCCCCCGCCCTCGACGTCCTCGATGACCTCGATCAGCTTCACGATGTTGGGGTGCTCGATGTACTTCATCACAGCAACCTCGCGCAGCAGGTTGTCGTCGTTGGAATGTGATTTTACGCGATTCAGGAGGCTGACGGCCTTGGGTCGCCGAAGAATCTTTAGCGCGAAAAGTTTTCCCGTTTGGACATTTTGAACAAGCTTCACCTTCGCGAAACTTCCCTGACCAAGATGACAGATAATCACATAGTTGTTGATGATGCGATTCCCCCCCGACTTCCGCGACCAGTTGGAGAGGGGTGTAAGCTCTTGAATGCTGCTCTTCGTGGTACGGCGAAAGGAACGCAACTCGTGCCCATGGTCAATCTTCCCCGAACCGTAGCAGTCGGGGCACACAATAAAGTCGCACTCCGAGCAGCGGTGGACGTTTTCGGCATCATCAATGGTGCGATTGCAGACGGAACATGGGTCGTACAAAAGGTTGCTCGTTGCCTCCGTGTTGCTCGTCGAGGCGGAAGTCTCGCCATTCCAACGGCCGCTACTATTCGCATGCGGTTCCACAAGACTCATCATCCCTGGATTAAACCCCAAGCGCTTCTTATTATTGATGTTATCAACAGCGCAGTCCTTGCAAAGGTTTACATCATTGACCTGTTGACTGCGGCACAACACCGTTGGTGAGCTGCATAAAAAGCATTGAACCTTTTGGCTCGGAAACCTCACTAAGCAATGCACGTTGCTGCTGTCAACACTATCCACATTGCTGATAGTAGTTGGTATAGAATGAATTAGTTTACTGGAACTTTGCACAGCATCTATATGGCATCCATCTTGAGTCAACACGTCATCATCATCGGTAACATCATTATTGCGTGGGAGTGTGTTATTATGATCGCCAGATCTCGCATGAAGCGGTGAAAAATGAGGTTTTGAAACATTATTTAACACGAGATCAGAAACCCCAGCATCCCCCCTTACCGTTGGGCTCGCATCATCATTGCTAAGGCTGGACCAGCTCTCAGCATCTGAAGGTGTCTCAACCTCCAAAATATCGCATTCAGAGGTTCTGTCATGTTTGTTTCTGTAGTCTCCAACTTCCCTATTCTGAGGTTGATTAATTACCTCGGGAATGTTTCGATTCGCATTAGGTTTAATATTTTCTAACTTCATCGGGGGCTGCCGCCCTGACGCACATTGAGGAGCCGATAGATCGTTTTTGTGAGGTTCCTCCTCTGTTTTGATGATTGCTTTTCCCCCCGCCTCAGCCGATTGCCAAGCGCTATTCTTGCTTGTAGCTAACGGGTTACCAATGTCAAAAATACCATCTGAATTGGTTAAAGATATCAAGTTTTCATTACCGCCGTTAGGAAACTTATTTTGATTTTCAAGAATTGATCTGCGTCCTAAGGAAACGAGTGCAGATCCTAGAAGCGGATTTTCTACACGTGAATCCAGCTTACCCCCATCGGACACCCGCCTAATATTATCGGACTTTACTACTCTCACCGAAACTCCTTCTCTTGATGCTGTTTTCAAGGAGTCGTTTTTCTTTACGTGAGATTCGTTGCTGCCCATAGTATCGAACTCCAAGGAAAGGAATAAAAATGAGAAAAAGCGTACTTCGTTTGATCCTTGATCACTATATTTATTATTATTATTATTATTACTTTCAACTATTACCACAACCTTTGACAGCGAGAGGGCGGGGGGGGGGGGAATTTAAAGATGAGGATATGATCGGAGTACAACTAAACCTTTACAATCAATTTCTAAAATAAAGCGGAAAAAACTTGTGAAATGCAGACCTTCTGCATCCCTCAGCGTCCATGTGTACCTCCAAGTAATGGCGCAACCCCAAGGACTCTCTAGTTCTATAGAAGTTAGATTGCGTTTGGCTCTCGACACGTATAGGATTTTTACTGATATTTTAACCGCCTTCATGCCCTTTGTCAATATCATCCGTACGATTTAGTTGTCTTTAAGCATTTTCTTCACCTCCTTTCGAGGCCACCATGACGGAATGGACATCTCCACCGGTGTCCCGTCCTTTAGCGACAATCCAGGAATCGTTTCGCTCTCTTTATGGATGTATTTCATGCGAATCCGACCCAACCCATAGGCCCCATTTACGGTCGTAATATCCCCTACTTTTTCATCCCCAGACGTATAAAGCCCCTCGCCGATCGTGGCAAGGGGCGACGTTTCCTCGCCGGGGCCTTTCCGCGTGGGAAAGACCACCGGGACGTTGCGTTTGCGGGTCACCAACATGACGTGGGTGCGGTGCGTGAGCTCCTGCCCGACGTAGCAGCCCTTGTGAAAGGAGACGCCCCGGAGGAAATCCGCGTTGGCCTCAAAAGGGAGCGTTTTGTTCCAACAAAAGACCTCCGGCCCCTCCCCGACGCCGTGGCGGAGCAGCAGCTGTTGATAAGGCGCCGCGGGAAGGGTCGTGGGCGGGGCCCAGGATCGCGCGAGGATCGTTTTGGTGAGCAAATAGGCCGCGGAATCGGGACGCGCGAGGGCGAAATGGCGGGGGTCGAGAAAGCGCTCCGCGTTGGTCGCGATAAGCGGGGAGGGGTCGCCGCCGCGATCCGATCGAGCCCCATCGGGCGCGCGATCCGGCGGCCCGGTATCGGGCCCGCACGATCCGGATCCATCCGACCCCGGCCCCGCGTTGGTTTGCTCGTACGATGCGAAAACGGCTAACTCGTCGGAAACGTCGTCGATCTGCACCTTTTTACGCATCCTCATTTCGCGGAGATACTCCAAGATCGGTTCGAGGCAGCTCCGGTGAAGATCCACAAGGATGGCAGACTGTCCTTGGTAAATATTCTTGCTCTGGTAGAGGTAGGCATCGCACATAACCCGTCCAGTGTAAAAGAGAAAACAGCCCCATATGCTGCCCCCAGGCCGTAGTTCGCGCAGGTCGTTCGTGAAGAGCCCTTGTAGGAGTTCATGGGCCTCGGTCCCGCGCAATCGAATGAGCGCACGAGAGGGAACTCTGATTGAGAATGCTTCAAACCCCATCCAAGCGCTCTACCTTCAAGAAAAAGAAACCGACAATTTAAAAAAAATGCTATGAAACCCTTTTGGACCTTTGATTTTGTAATATGTATTCGATAAATTGGGACACGTCAACGTTTTTTGAGGGTGTCTAACATGTTTCGATCTGACAGTGAAGGCTCAAACGCCCCCCTCCCCCCTCCCTTTCGAAAACAAAAAAACTCGTGGATGATTAGGACAGTTGCATCAGCCCTCTATTAAGGAATACAAGCGTAAAAAGGGCATTACGCGTTAAAGAAGAAATCGCAACACGGGGTTTAAAAAAAAAACCATACCATCGCGGCGCACACCTGTCGTCCTTTCCGTCTGCCCGATTGCTCCTTGCCCGCACTTTTATCCCTGACATTTTCCTCCCACCGATTTTCTATTCGATCAAATATCACACAAGGACAGTTTATTCACGACGCACTGCTCCAAAGCCTTCGCGCCGGCCATCGCGGCGATCGCGGCCTTCGTGCAGGGGTTTCCGTCGTCCGGGCATCGGCAGGCGCCGCCCTTCGCGTGAAAAGACGACGGCGTGCGCGCGAAATCGGCGGCCCGGAGCTCCTCCGCGAGCGCGTGGGTCTCCCTCGGCGTGAAGCTTTGGAGCATCGCGAACCTATCGCGCTCCGTAATGCCGTAAAACCGCATGACCTTCTCCACCTCCGCGTACGCGAGGAAGGGGAGGAGGCCGGAATGGCGGGAGGCCAGGGAATGCCCCTCCGCCTTGGCCTCCGATCCCCGCTCGGGGCCTTTCCGGAGAACACAGTCGAGGACCCGCGCGGCTTGGGACGCGTAGACGTCCCTGCGAAGGACGACGAGCACCGCCGTCGTTTGCGGGCCCGCCGGGAGGACCTGGAGAATGCGGTCGAGGTTGTGGGAGAGCGAGAGGGCGGCAAAGACGTCGCGCGCGGTCCGGGAAGGGGACATCCCGAGATCGTGCGCAGTCTCGCTTTTGAGGCGATAAAAGGAGACCGCGAGATGAAGATGCGAGATAACGTAGGCGTGATCGACAACGGCAGCGTCAATGTCACGCTTTTTGAACTCAGCGTGAATCTCTGGGGCATCCCGTACATCATGGAATCCAAGAATTACTAATTCATCGAAAAAAAGTGCCATTTCGTTCAAATATCTTTGAAGAAACAAAAAAACCTTTTCCCTATTTAAGTTAATAAAATTCTTCAAAAATAAAGGAAAATAGTTCAAAATAAAAAATTAGAGCAACATTTAAAGGTCTAAAAGTAAATAAAACCAAACCGATTCCTTGCAAGAAAATATTACTATATAAACAACAAGCTCCACAAATTTGTCTCTCAAGAAAAAAACGTCATAAAAAGATAACTATAATATCGAGTAAAGATACATTTCTTACATAGTTAATATAATAAAATATATGACATATAAAATCTCAAAATTCAAGGTTTAAATGAGCAAAAATATTCCTATAGACCCAAAAAAAAAACTCCGAATTTGGTTGTCTTCCCTTTAAAACATAAAGTATCATAAAGAATTAAAAAAAAATTTCTAAAGAAAAATACATATAATTCATTTTACAAAATTATAACACTATTCTTCGTCTTTTTTTGAAGACAGAAAATACATAAATTAAATATAATCCTTTACAAACGTACATATACAAAAAAATTGATCGCCAGTTGTTTCATAGGCCATCCGTGTATAAATACCCATTTCATACTACTTTCACGTGTAAAGTAAACTTTTGGTCCCTTTCGCTCG
>MJCC01000009.1:419323-523555 GCA_001766655.1 Phytomonas francai
AAGAGGCATTGGTATTTTAAGTCTGCTCAGGAAAACACAGTGTAAGGCAGGTATGCGTAAGCGATGTAAAGTATAACTGGAGAACAAAGGATGCTAGTCGAGAACAAAGAGGAAGAGAACGGAAATCCAGCACAATGGCGCCGTGCATGCGCGCGACAATCATCTTGTCTGCATAGAATGAAATACACAAGCAAATAACAAGGTCAAGTGATAAAATAACATATAAAACATTATGAGTGCCCAAAGATTAAATCATTAGGGATCCAAGATCCGTAATCCCTAAATAACGATGGCACGGCATAAATCGAATGAAACTAATATAAATATTCCTATTTTCGAAAAATAAAATAAAAGAGATTGTATATTTCCTCTTTCCTTTTCTTTGCAAAGGTTGGTGTCAATCTGAGACGGGAAAATACGGCAAAAGCAACAGCCATTTTTGCGAAAGAACTTCCGTCAATCAAGCATGTCCTGATCTCGACATGTCGGCATTCCTTTATCTGTATTTATCTATGTCTATACATTACATCTATAGATAGATAGATAGCGGTATATATCGATATGATGGAAAAAAAAAGAATTGCCTTTTTAAGAAGCATAGGATCCCTACTCTCCAGTTTAGTAGGCTGAAAAAAGGTATGTGCGAATATGCTGCCGAGAAATTTCTTTTCAAACATGTTTGTGAGAGAAACAATAAACTATTGTGAATAGCCTACCGAAACTCAAAGAAGAAGCACTTTTCCCCAAAGAAGTGTACATTTTTTTTTTTTTAACCAATATAGCAGTCGTGTTCGGTTTATGTTTCCTTTCCCCCTCTTTTATTCGACAACTTATCCAGATCCGCACGATCCGCGGTGGGAGAAAGTGCTAAGCTGAGCAGCAATCTTCATTACATACCCCGAGGAAAGGATAGCAATGCACCCTCTACTCTGCGGGGGTTGGGTTTCCCTTTTCAAGAACCCCTCACTCACCTCCGATATTTACACCTCTTTCTCTCTTTCTTTCTCTCTCTCTCCCCCTAAGGGCTTTCCGAGAACCTTCGCGTTTGGATTTTCCGTGACGAGAGCAACACCATTTTCGTCGTCGATGGGCCCCCCGACTCGCGCGGGTCTCCTGTGGGGCCGACTCGCCGCCGGGCCGTGCGGCCCCACCCCCCCCCCCCCCCCTCTGCTGCTCCTCCAACACGTACATGAGGTAGCCAAAGCAGAAGACGCAGCTGTCGAACTCGTGCATGCGCAGGCTGTTGTAGACGACGACGCGGCCGGGCGCTCGGGCGGCCTCGAGCCCGTCGGGCGCGCGGACGCCGGCCTGCAGTCGCGCGAGGACCCGCCGCGGGGCCCCGACGAGGGCGACGAGGGCGGCCCACAGCAGGCCGTCGACCCCGGCCGAGGCCCCGCCGTGCCGCGCCCGCAGCTGCTGCAGCAGCGCGACGACCTCGGCGGCCGCGAGGCTCGCGCGGGTGAAGACGCGGGCCTCCCCGGCCCCCGCCGACGTCGCAGTCACGGACGGCGGGAGCCCGACGGTGCGCGAGAGGGCGGCCATGCCGAAAAAGCCGAGGTGCGTCACGAGGTCGCGGCCCCCGGCGGGCGGCCGACCCGCGAGGCCCAGCAGCGGCCGCGTCAGCGCGAAGCGGCCGAGCGCGGCGGAGAGCCGGCGGTAGAACACCGTCTGCTGGAAGGCGAGCTGCGCCTCGAGCTGAAGGAGGGAGTCGAGGGCGCAGGGGGGGGGGGTCCCCGGACTCCCCGGACTCCCCGGGGCCCCCGGCCGCCGCTGCCGCTGCCGCCCAACCGCGACCGCGATCGCGCGCACGTACAGGCGGCTGAAGAAGAGCTGCGCGACGGTGCAGGAGGGGAGGGGCGGGAGCGCGGGGTCGCGCGGGGTGCCGGCGGCCGCCGGCGACGACGAGCCCGCCCGAGGCGTCGCCTGCTGCGACCACCCCACGGGATTGCAGCGCAGCCACCGCGGCGGGTGCGCCAGGACGCGCTCGAGGAGGAGGGGGTAGCCGCGCGAGAGCCGCGCGAGCGACGCGCGCGCGTCCGGCGCGGCCGGGCCCGCCGACGCGCCCGCGAAAAAGCCGTCCAGGAGGTCGTACAGGTCGAGGGAGGGGGGGGTCCAGTAGCACGCCGGGCGCAACTCCACCACCGCGCGGCATTTGAGATCGAGCCGGAGGTCCACACGATTGGTGCCCACCGAGCTCATCTGCGGACTCCCCTTCTCGGCACCGCTATCGTAGGTCGTGATCGAGGTCGTCGTCGCGGAGTCGCCCCCCCGCCCGCCGTAGAACCTCAGCGCCAACGGCAGGTCCGCATAGGCCTGGCTGTTGAAATTGTCAATGGCGTCCTTCATTTCCTCCGTAAAATCGCTGGTGTAGCGTCCATCCCAACGCCAGAGAAAGATACGACGGAGCACACTCGGAACATGCAGAATGAGTCGCCCCTTAAAGGATCCCCCCCTCCCGGATTGCCCTGCTTGATCCTCCTCTCCGCCCTCTCCTCCTTTGGTAAACGAGGAAATGCACCCTGCTGAAGTCGAATCGAGAACATGCGGGGAAAGGCAAGGAGATTCTTCATGGACGATAAACAGAAGCGGTAAATACTGCGCCTCCAGCACGATCATGAAACACTCAGATGCTTCAATCGTCTCGTAGAGCATCGCGTTCGTTGAGATTTCGGTGTCGATCAGAGCGGCCGAGCAGTTGTAGTAGACGCTGTTGGGGTTGCTCGAAGTCGCGTTGTTGCCGCCGCGAGGCGAGTACGCGGGCAGCGAGCCGGAAAAGGTCGAGGACGGAACGCTTTTAAAGCTCTGCCCGTCGTAGAGCTCTTGAAGGAAGGTGTGGAGGGCGCCGGAGCGCGCGCAGGCGCACCAAAGAAGATCGTACTCCACACATTGCGGCAACATGAGAGCAATGCAGATCGACTGAACACTCGTTTGAACGCTGCGAACGCATCGCCTCGTCGACTCGGCCGCGGTAGCAGCCTTCCCAGTGAACGCCAGAGCTTCATTGACATGCAAAAGATACGACTCCCATGCAAGGGCCTCACTCAGCAAACACGTCAGCTTCACCGCCTCCTCGTACGTTATCCGCGTGAACCTCCGCGAAGATTGGGTCGACACCACACCTAAATTTGCAGGCATATCGAGCTCGATGAACACATCCTCACCTCTTTGCGCTTCCATACCCGTCTCCACCTGACCCTTCCCTTCCTTTTTCTCACTTTCCTGCCGTCGGCAGTCAAGCAGAACGTTTGCACGGTTTTTTAACAATTCCAACAACTGCACATCCACCGCTCCTGCGTGGGTAATCCTGACGAGGGTGCTTAATGCACCCAACAGCTGTTCAATTAGCTCCCGCTCAACCTTCCTCACGTGCATCGCTTCCGGGCTCGTACCCCTCCGTGCACTCCGCGGGGTATACATTGGAGAGGCAGTTGAATGATACGAGGTGATACTTGTCCCATCAAGCCCTCCCCTTTCACTACGATCAGTATCTAAATCCTCGATGGGCCTCTTCGTTGCTTGTTCCGCTTCATCCGCCTCGATGCCGAATACGCAAGGGTTATGGAGAAGGGTTGGGGTAGAGCTCCAGGTATCCCCGTCTCTCGCCACATCCGTCAACACATCGCCACCGAAAAAGCAGAGATTTGGAGTCATCTGGAACCCTAAAGACGCCAAGAGAGACTGTATAAAGGAGTAGATGCCCTCCAAAATCCCTTGCGCCTCACTCGAAAGAAGTGAACCACATATTTTCAAAGTATATGGAACGGGCTGGATGCACCGCTGCCATTTGCGGCTCACTGACATGAGCGCACACATAAACACACACACACACACACACACACAAACACACACGCACACGCACAGGGAGAGGGAGAGAGAAAGACGTGCTGCCTAGCGATTTTTGAAGATTCTTAAGATTACAATATACGTTATGGGTGTTCTTTTGGTTTGAACTTTGAGAAAAGAAATTATAGATATATACGCAGGACAACCACCCTAGAAAGTGAACGTTTGTGTTAGATACCCTATACACAGAATTGGTAAGCGTGTAAATTTGTGATTGTGTGTTGCCTTTTTTCCTGATTTAATCGCTTTAGCTTTAAAGGAAAGGCATATTGAAAGTATTGAAAAAAGAAGTGGGTGTAAGAGAGGATGAGGAAATGTAAATGAAATACAAAAAAATGAAAAAAGTAAAAATATTTCCACCATAAATGCATTCCTCCTATAATTCGTACTTTACGTTTCGCCCTCGGACACGATTTAAATCACAACAAACTACGAGTGCATATATATATATATATATATGTATGTATGTGAATTCCCTCAGTAATACCGTTACACCCTTTTAAAATAGAAATGAATGACAGGTATACATGTATTATATTTTTCAGACACCGATGCGACTTCTTTAGATTCGCACAATTCCAAAAAAAAATCTAAGACAAATGATATGGTATCCATAATTTATCACAAGTGAAGACAATTTTCGGAAGAGTTCTACCCTTTGCATATTTATTTAGAATTTTTACCTCACTCTTTCAGTTACCTTTCTGCTATTTAAATGCATTATCCATACAAATACAAATATGTATCTACTAAAATGGCTGAAACCCTCCAGCACCTCCGCGGCCCCTGCCGCGACCACCCCGGTGCGAAGCCCCTGCCGAGGCGGCGGCACCATTGGTCATCATTCCCATTATTGCCATGAGTGCCTGGTAGGGATCCGGCGCCCTTCCTCGCCCAGCGGCGCCACGCCCGCGGCCCCTACCAGGCTTGAAGTGCGAGTGTTTTTGAGTAACCTTTGTAAAACGTAGCAAGAATTAGATAAAAGGGGGGTAAGAAAAGAAATTTGGGGGGAGTTGTAGATCATAAGAGTATGATTTTTAAAAAAAAATGTGAGGGGAAGAGTGAGAAAGAAGGGAGGAAAACGAAAAAGGGTGAGGAAGAAAGACCAATTTCTTGAAATTTACGCAATTTAGTAACTATGTGATGGTATAAATTAAACAAGAAGGATAGGATAGAAGAAGAAAAAATTAGACATAGTTAAAAGACGAATAATAATACGAATGAATCAATAGACCGTGCTCACCGATATATCGGCATTCTAGCATGCTGGTAGCACAACTAGCACCGAAACACGGGCGAGACAAAATTGTATGCCACCGAAACCCCATGTGGGGGGAATTGGGCTCCTATCGCACTTCCACGGAGGTGCAACAATAAGCTAAATGTGCGACAAGAGGGTAACATAAGATACTGCACCCAAAGTTCGATCTTTGAGGTAAATGATAACGCTGCGTGACAAGAGGTGAACGTGATGGACTAAAGTATAGTAACAAATAAGCATATGGTAAAATGAGGGGGTGGAGTTGCATTTTGTCATGCTTATATGCATGTTATATATATATATATATATATATATATAGGTATATATGGATCTTTGAGAAATTTTTGGAGTGTGTTTTTTTGTGAATATGTGTATGAGTGTTTCTCTTTGTGTGTGTTTTGGAGGAGTGAACCACCGGTATGCTGTTTTTTATTTCGGTGTCAGCTCTCTAATGTTTTTTTTGATAGGGAAGGAATAGGTCTCCTTTTTGTTTTTTTGCTTTTTGTTCCTCTGCTGTTGTTGTTGTTGTTGTTTGGAGATAAGTGACTCGGTAAACGAAGTCGACGGTCTTTCTTTCCTTTTTCTTTTCCTCCTTTCTCATTTACAAAGGGGGAGAGGGGGGGGGGGGGGGGGGGGGGAGTAGGCATCATTCTGCCTGTGGGAGGGGAGTAAATTTAAAAAAAAACTCTAGCTCACATCAAAAAGATGGTATTGAGGAACGTTTCCAAACATACTTTTATGGTATTGCCTTTAAACTGAATTTCATTTTTGGTATCGATGGCGCGCCCCATAGCAGAATACGACGCGAACTCAATGTACGCAGTTCCTTTCAATTCCTGCGTGTATCGATCTCTAAGCATCGTGCAGTTTAAGATCGGACCGCAATCCGAGAAGAACTGCACGAGCTCCTCCGGTGTCGTCGTCGGGCCGTTGTTATCGCCTTTGGGGAGGTTTTCCACAAACACGGATCGGCCGTCGGAATCCTTGGTGAAGACGTGGGTGGAGGTTTGCTGTTGCTGTTGTTGTTGTTGTTGTTGTTGTTGGGCGGCGTGCAGGGTGGAGATCTGCTGGGGGATAAAGGGCTCGCTAAAGGGGTTGAGGGTGGAAGCCGACGAGCCGAGAGCCGCACTGCCGGATCTAAAGCTCATAATGGGCTGAGTCTGCGGGGGGAGGTGCTGTTCGTGTTGGTGATGATGTCGAAGCTGTTGGAGGGCAAAAGGGTTTTTCGCGCCCACGCTGAAGGCTCCACTTGGGGCAGGCTGTTGCTGCTGAGCACGAATTTGATCATCCCGCGCAAGCTCCGCCTCCATTCGGGCGATTTCGGCAGCTAAATCTTCGTCCATTTTTTTTTATTCACAAAAGTTTTTAGGTTGCTTTAGAGACTGTTCCACGTCTCTGAACTTTTTAGTGTGATTTCTGTTTATCTCACTTCGTCTTCCGAACCGTTCACTTCACTGACAATTTAATCTATGAAAAAAAAATTAACAAGAGACAGGAGGGGAAAAGGCTAAATACGAAGTCCACATAATTTTATAAATGCAGAACCCTCAACAATACCAAGTGAGATATCAGACTCCTCCACTTCCTTTCATCCCCTTACTTTCCATCAATGAGATCCTCTTTAACCCTTACTCTTCGTTCAAATTAAGATGCAGACATCCTTTTTCCATAATAGAAATTCAGACTCCTTCTATCTCACTCATTTTCCAGTACTAACCACTTCTTAACCTTCCATCCTCTTTGAACGAGCCCTACAATGGGAACTAGAAAGTAGCAAAAAAGAGGCTCCAGGTGCACACAGTTTCCCATTTACCTCTCCCCCTCCTGATCACCATCGTGGGAAAACAGTTAGTTGAAAAGGTTCAAAAAGAACGGAAATAAGAACCACACTAAGAATAATCAGCAAGAATCACCAAAAATAAGAAACAGTGAAGTTAAATTCTACATGCCTATACTCGCTCACTAAAAAAAAAAAAAGATTAATAATCAAAAAAAAAATGTACATATTTTCCTTCCTAATGAATAATTTCGCTAAAATCCCTTCGCAGTTTTAACATCAAGTCCGTCAACTTCAGGGTCTTTCGATTCAATTGGAGCTGGCGGGAAATTTTGAACGATAAACTCGATATACGCGGAATCGGTTTGCACCAATGCGAAAAAATCGCCACGATCGTAGTCCTTCGATGAGCTTTTTTTCTTCGTTTTTTTCGCCTGTAGCTGTTCCCAGCTGAGATTCGGAATAGCACCACATATGAATTGATCGATCATAGCCTCGGATATCTTCGACTCCCCTTGGGAATAACTAAGAAAGGCAGTTTTAACACGCTGTATTTGATCAGTGCTAAGACCCATTTGTTGCTCTTGGAAATGGTGTTGTTTTCTTTATTTATTTATCTATTTGAAGAGGCGAGGGGTTAAAAGTTCTGTCTTTTTATATTTAACGAGTACCTTTTCCTTGGCAATAAGAAAAAGTGAAAGGGAAAGGATAACATCTATCTCCCGCACAAAGTGAGAAATTAATAGAACCATAAAACAAATAAAAATTATTGGTGTTTCATTTTCCGACAGTGAAACAGTGGAATTCTCCCCCCCTGACCCCGTTTAGTTTCCATTCATGAACGGCTGCATCGTATTCCTCGTCCACACCATCATTTGCTCGCGCGCGGATGGGCTACAGGCGGCCTCGGAAAGGCCGGCGGGCTGGTAGCGCACATTCGCGTAGTAGCCGCCGTTGTGGAGGTCCTCCCGTACCGCGCAGTTCACCACCGTCTGGCTCCCATCCCACGCCGTCCGCATAAATGCCAAAAAAGGGTAATAAAGAAGTCGAAAAAGGACTGATATGGGAAGAAGACGGTATAAATTCGTGATCGCACCCCCTGGGGAGCAGACGCAGGTCGTATACCGCGATATCAGATCCCCTCCATCGCCGGAAATGGCCTTCTTGGCGGCGTACGAAGAAACCCCTCCAGTCGCCGCCAAGGATTTGCCTGCTCGCTGGAAAGATCGCGCCGCTAAATCCTGCGCGTGATAGATGCAGCCGAGCTTCGTCAGGCCGTACTGCTTGAAGCCATTAAAATCCTCGCCCTCAGACCGCCTCCCCGCCCCCTGCCTTTTCAGGAGAGTCAAGAGGCTACTTTTCTTCGTACTGACGTGAGAAGAGCAGGAAACATAAACCACACGGCCTTGCACCGCTTCTATGAGAGGTAGGAGACCTTCCGTGAGCAAAAAGGGTCCGAGGTAGTTCACCGCAAGCTGCATTTCAATCCCCGTACGCGTTGTGGCCTTCCTCGAATGCATGACCGCCGCGTTGTTGATCAGCACATCAATTGGACGGTTTTCCCGTCGTAGACGCTTACAGAAATTGCCCACGGCGGCGAAATCGGAAAGATCCAGCGCCTGAAATTCGATCCGCTGACTCGCCTGGGGAGGGGTCTTCGCGATCCCGCTCGAGTTTGTCGACGAAAACGACGAAAGATGCGGATGCCGGCCGTGCGCGCGGACAAACTCCAGCGCGGGCTCGACGCGGGAGGGATTTGGCCGTGAAAGAATCGTGATATCGGCGCCCATCTTCGCGAGCTGGGCGGCCGTCGCCCTCCCGATTCCGCTCGTGGCCCCGGTAATCACGACATGCCGCCCGGTGAGATCGACCCGAAGGCGATTACGCGGCCCCATCGCCACCAAACGTGAAAAAAGCCCCAGCGCGAATAGGTAAAAAACCTTCCACGTAAAGGAAACCACCGGAATCGTCGAGATGAATGAACCCAGGTAGGCAAAAAAGCACCCAATGGGCAGCACCATCAGCGCCAAACTATTTTTCAGCAGGTATAACGCGTTCATGCGGTAGTTGTACGCACCCACGCTGTCGAACTTTTTAACAGGCCTCGTGCGAAGATTAGTAAAAAGGGTGGTTTGCCTAGCATTCGCAAATGTGCGCGGCCTACGAGGTGAATGGACTACATTCTCCGCCGGAGATGATTCCGTAGGCTGCCCTTTTGACCGTTCGCTGCCTCGACTAAAAATGATTCGCTGGCTAAAATAAAAGGAGGAACTCGCTCGATATAAAAGTGGCTTGCATGCAAGAGAATGACGAAAATGAGCCCTGATGGTATTAGCGGCAACCGGCATTACTTTAAATGAGAAAGAGGAGAAAGAAATAGTTGGGCATTTGGGGGAAAAGGTATTAATTTGTAATGTACAGATATATATATACATATAGCGGGACGGCTATACTATGGTAGAAAAAAGTTGAATTTGGAAGAGAAAGCAGGGGAAAAAAAACTATTTCCCCCTTTCTAAAGCGTCGCTGTGCGGAGGCTAGCCATCTGGCTAGTAATTTTATCATCTAGACGTCTAATATAACAGAAATGATTTGAGCATACATTTTGTGTTTTGGGTATATCCTTCTTTTCCCCCAAGGCTCGTCTGTTGATGATGTGTGTGTGTGTGTGTTGAATAGCAAGAGAAAGCAACAAATAAAAAGCACAATGGCATAAAGCACGGTTTACTACGAAATGTCGTAGATAATTAGTACGTCCTACTCACTTTCCAATCGAAAGGCAAAGTATTTATGATGGAAACCAAAATGGGGTCAGTGGTTGTAAGCCATTAGTATGGAAATCCATATCCATAATGCCCACCTTAAGCTACATAAACTGGCTTCAAAATCCTCTTCTTATTTCCCCATCTATAGCCTCAGCTGTGGGTTGGAGTTCCGCAGGAGAGAAAGCAATCTCATACATCACTATCCTCCGCAGTCAGCCGTCATAGCTGAAATCCATCCTCAAACCTGAGAAACGCAACTTAAAACATGCAGAAGGAGGGAGAGGGAACGAAGGGCGAAGGGTACAGAAAAATGAAAAACTTGCCATTCTTAGACAAGCAGCTCACCCTCCCCCCTTAAGCTATCACACGCATTCATCCTATTAATATTGAGGATACATCGGACGATAGAGACTGCTCAAGCGTTTGTACATCCATCTCCCTTTCCAAGAATGCCCTACCTCTTACCACGAGGCATTCTTTCTCAGCCTCCTCAATTTTTTCCCCCACAGGTTCCTTTTTTTTTTTTATCCTCCTATTCACTCATCGTCCTCCACAACTGGAGCCAACTCCCATTCAGGGCGCCGCTGTACGGACTTGACGTTCTGATTTTTATTGGTCCCGTTGTATTCGCTAATTTTTTTGCACACATTCTGCGGCGTAACGTCAGGCTTGTCAAGCCATTCCTTGAAAAAATCATCCTTCGCCTTGGCGATTGTATCCCGCTGGTCCTCATAGCTGTATTTCGCCCAGTAATTCCGCTGCCGCATACTCACATACTGCGCCCCACCACGCTCTTCCAGGTTGCGGTAGGCCCCTTTCAGGCGTTTTTGGTAGGGCATTTCTTGTTGCCGCATTGCGTTCTTCTCGAGTGGGACGCCAATACGTAGGTCGTACTTGGATTTCTCCTCATACGACATGTACATGCGGTTTTTTTTGTAGTAGGTGATATGCCCCTCCTCTCCAGGCTCTGGGCCCCAGTCCTCATGCCAGCCGAACTCCGGAGGAAGCTCTAGCCCCTCCTTTGTCTTCTTCCAGTCATGCAAGTGATGGAGCTTCTCGGACTCCGTGAGCTGTTTTTTTGGCTCCAGACTTTTTACCTCAAAACTTTTCATCTGATCCTCATAATAAGCAAATCGGGGACCTGGTTCATGTTTGGGGTACATATCCTCAAAGAACTTGTACCCACCACCACTGGCGAAACGCTTTGAGGTGGCTATGAAAGATCCGCGCAACGCCCAAACTGCGGTTCGCATTACAACCTTAGAGCCGACACAGTATGGCCTGATACTTGAGAAATACTGGTAAAGGATGTACAGATGGTTTCCTATTGTAGCTTTATCTCCTCCCTCAGTGGTAGCGATATTGTATAGATGTCAAATGGTACGTAGGAAAAAAGCAATCGAGAGAAATCGCGATCTATATTTACCCTTCATTTCACTCCATTGAAATCGAGAAAGAGATGGGCAACAAGTACAAATTACGATATCAAAGAAGAAGCTGGGATAAATGAATTCCTTCAACTAAATAATATAAATTTATCACATAAAAAGGACTACCTCGCTATGGTATATTATTCATATTTAGACATTTAAGGTAAAACACGCTTGATAAATTCTCTCACCTCATCAAGCTCTTCCGGAAGTACTGAGTGGGGCATGTTGTACTCAAAAAAATCAATGCGAGAAGTTACCCCTCCCTCAGTCTCGAGAAACTTCTTTGTTTTTTGGGCGGATTCAAAAGGGATAATCGGATCCTGCAGGCCATGAAAAATAGCAATAGGGACCTCTCGATTCCGTATCCGAGGCAAGATCACATCCGCAGCGGGAAGATACCCTGACATGCAGACCACACCCGCTGCGGCGAAATGCCCAATAAGCCCCGCAGTCAGTGAAATCGCCGCGCCCTGTGAAAATCCCGCGTATACGACGCGATGTGCTGGAATCTTAAACTGTTTTGTCGCCACGTGTGCAAGGCTGCGTAGGTAATCGACCGATTTTAGCACGTCATCCGAATTCAGTTTGTGAGGTCCGTTGTTGGCGCCGATTCCGGAAATAATATCATACCAGGAGGTTCCGTGTTCCCCGTAGTTGATGGTAACCCTCCGCGTGGGGGCGGTGGGAAGAAGGAAAAGAAGATTAGGTAGGCGTCTGGCAAGCTCGTAAGCGGAACTCTCCCAGCCATACGCGGAATCGCCGAGTCCGTGCGAGAGGGTTACCAGCCCCGTAGGGTTTGTTGTGTTGCCAAGGCGAAGAAGGGGACCGTACTCTAGCCCATAAGTAATCGGAGACTTATCGCGTACCGAAGAAAGCCGTTTTCGCAAGTCATCAACTTCCAAGCATTCCGAAAAGTCCTTGATCCCATACAAAGTCGTGAGCTCAGTCTTGATCTGACCGACGCTCATCTGTTCAACCGGTGTGTCTACCATTTCCTTCCTTTTTTCCTTCCGTTGTGATGGTTTAATTAAATCCTTTTTTCTCGAAAAATTGTTCCCTTCAGCACAAGACAAGAACAATAAGTAAAACCTAGAGAGAAGAAGGCAAATAAAGTTCAAGTGAATGTACCCATGCACAAAACATCGGTGATATTCGAGCACTCTTTCTCCCCTCACACCCTTTTGCATTCCATCGGAGCTGATCTGGGGCGAGTTCTCATTTGAATAGCCTGCTATTATTCAACTTAATTTTACCAATCCCCATAGCATTATCCCTCTCCTGACTAATTTCGCTTCTTGTCATTTACAGCACTCTCAGACCCGAGTACGCCATTAGTGGGAACAGTGTTGCTTGCTCGATGCTTCCATTCAACGGCCTTAATTGAAAGCCACAAAATGCCTATTAATCCTGCTAAAAGTAGCACCGGAAAGAGCCATCGGTAGAACAGTGTGGATGTCTGTGCTGTACGTTGTCGCGCCGCTCGTAGCCCGATGTCACCGATCATCCCGGTGAGTTTAAAGGCTGCAGGCCACCTACGACCTCGTGCTGTAGTCGCATCATGCATTTCCTCACTAAAATAGAATAGAAGACTAAAGCAACTAAAGCCATCGACGACGTCTACATGCTCCTCGATAAATACATAACCTAACATCCGATTCGGTGGATTCCCCTCATCCATTGAATCCAAAGGAGCTTCCTCGATGATGTAAACCCCCGCCTTTGAAGGGGGAAACACAAAAGAGGAGTTGTTGTCGTTTGAGAGTTCACTGCTCTTCATGCCCTTCTTGGCTGCCAAAGCGAGGCGTCGCTGGTGAAGCCCTCGGCTCCCCGGACGCTTCGCGGGTACTTCATATTTCAGAAACACTTCCGTCTCCACCTCCAATTCTTCACCAGCAAAAGTGTTATTACTATTTCTATCGGTGGTGGTGTAAAAAAAACAGGTACCCTCGGAAGGGCCATCCAACCCCCGCACGTGCGGCTGCTCCTCGCACAGCATTGTTGTAAAAGGCAAGCCGCCAGCCCTCTCACCGCGTGGGAGGTGGGCCATGATGGTGTGCCCCGCCGCGTAGCGCTCCAGCGAGACCTCCCCGAGCTCCGTCCAGGCGGCGGCCTCCGGGCCGGGCCGCACGGCGGCCTTCCACGCGCTCGGCGTCTCGCCCAGCGCCTGGACGATGCTCCGGCGTAGGGTGGCGACGGCATACTCCCCCGCCCCTGCCTCCTCCCCCGCCGTCGTCAACGCCACCCCCGCCGACGCCAGGACGAGCCCGGCCAGGAGGACCACCCAAACGAGCCTTCCGAGGGCCTGGGACATGTTGCGTGGGAAAGGGCAAGGTAGCAATCGACGCGTGTAACGCTTTTCCCCTACACACCCCGCTTCCGGTAAGGTCTTTTCTTTAAAAACCTGTGACAGATCGTCGTCTGAGAAGAGCCTTCTGAAAATAAATCGGGAAAAAAAAAGGTGTGACAAGGCAAAAGGGAAAGAGCGCTCGAGATAGGAATAATCCACACAGGTCAAGTAGGGTATTCGGGAAAGAAGATATAGGGTGAGCCTGTGCCCTAGAAACGTGTAAACGTTTCCGAGGGGGGTTATATAGAATATAAAAACGTATATAACTCTAACAATGAGGCAAGGGAAATTATATATAACTCAACCCTTCGCATCCCATACCGTTGCATGAGAACTATAAAAAAATCTAGAAGGTAATGCATACGGTAAAGGTGAAAATGGAATATCTACCTCCAAACGATGCATTCAAGGACAACAGTGTCGTTCCGCTATCCACTGTAAGTAATAGGAAAGCGTGCAAATCTGAGAAGTGGTGTATGTTTCATCTTACTATTTTTTGGCTATTAATTCAATGATAATAAAAATAAACGTTGATAACTGAAGACTTTCTATCATAATGGTATATCTTCAATTAGACAAATATCCGTATGTTGGTGATGTTTCCACTAGTTTACCAAGATACCGAAAATAACAGACTTTTAACCTTCTTTTCCGCTCTTAAAAAAAAAAGTCGTACATTTACTCAGTATGTTAGTGAATTGAGTGCATCTGTCAGTAATTTTGAAAGTTTATAGTGGCCAAGAAACTAGTAGAATTCCTCTTATGATTTCTTGCATACCTGAAATACTCCTACTTCCATGAATGGAAAAAAAAGGTTAATAAGCACTACAAAGAACAATGAGTCGTTGTTTTTTAAGTACATGTTTGATGAAGAAGCAACATCATGCAAAAAGGAAAATCAAACCCCTTTAAAAGCGGTTGGAAAGGTAAATAAGAGCCAGAGTTGATAAGTCCCAATACCTCATCGTATCAATGCGTAAAAATGTCTTAGCACCACACAACCTCTATGTTTGACTTATCACTTAGTGCACTATATGCCCCAATAGGTTGATTCTCAAATTTTTAGCCACACCAATCACAATGAAAAAAGTAAAATGAAGAAAGGGGTTAAGATAGTGCAATGTTAAAAAACTACTTAAAGGATTTAAAACGAACTTTAAAGTATATAAGCATATTGAATACAAAATATATCTAGTGATAAGGATATACACTTTCTCTTACAGTTGGGATTTATACTTGAACTTTTACCTCAATCCAACTTGGTATTTGGTTTCATCGGCATTGAGCCTTCCATCACTCCCTCGCAGATTGGATATACTATTTAACCGTGCACTCTCAGTTTAAATGCAATATTGTATCACTACCGATAGGTGTATATTTTCTTTATTGTCATTCCCTCAAGGGAATCAGCTGTTTTTTTTTGTTATGCAGTATGGTATCCGTCTTAGATCACTGAATCAAGGTATCACATTAAGGAGCAATGCAGAGAAGGAAAAAATGATTGCACATTTGGCAGGGAGTTGAACTGGTGTAGCTCAGATTGGAGAAGGACCACATCGCTTTGCACAACAATCCAAAATACCCTCTATCGGATTCAAAGTCTGTGTGTGTGTATATAGAGAATGAGAGAAGGGGATCAGAGGGAAGAGGGAAGAGGGATAAATTCTTCAATACACAAAATACGGAAAAAATGGGATCCGAGTGGTCTGGCGGTCTCACCCGTTGTGGGCGTATTGAGGGGGAACTCGAAAAGCCCGCACAGCGGGCGAGCCGAGTGAGCGGAACAACGATACGCCCTCCCTACAGGACGAGGTCAACGTCGAGCACCTTTGTTTCTGAGCACCCTTGGACTAAGTCATGTCAACATATTCTCGGTCTTTCCCGAGAAATCTCTAGCTGATGAAACCACAGCATATCAAACGTGTGAGCACACCGCGTCTATGAAATAGGACCCATTGTGCCGCGATGCCCTCGTCTTTAAAGTGTTTCTCTGGTGTGATGATATTACACATGGGAAGCTCAAGCAGAGATTTAAAGAAACACATGAATCTCGATATTTCATACGCTTTGTCTACGTAGAAAACGCTTTAACCCCATCCATGGGGATATCACCATGTTTCGCAGTAGCCTAGAACGATGTCTGCGCTGCCAACACACGCGGATGATCTGTTGAGTATCATCACCAGCCCTCTCGCTCACGCATACACCTCGCGTCCATGACATCAGGACACACGCCCGTTCTACTTGTTCCGATCATCTCATTACAACCCAGATCGGGAAGGGAAAACTGAAACACTTGGCTTCCCCAGCTACCCTCCTCATCTCAGGCATTTAGACGTGAGAATACAGTTGACCGTCCCTTGGCGGGCTTTACTTTTTAAGACCTCATTTGACTTTACTACAGGCAGCTCAAAAAAAAAAAAAACCTATAAACCTATTACCCTCAGCAACCCTAAAAATCCACCTCAAAATGGATGCAGCCCCCGCGATGAGAACCGCCTCTTTGTTGAATTCCCTGGAGTGAAGGCATCAAGGGTGCCAGCTCCCTGCCCGCCACGGAGGACTCGAGTGTTTCGGTATGGGGTGATCCATTACGCAGGGGTGCTGAATCGGGATAACTCAAGCGCCCTGCGGCCTCCGTGTTGATAGCCGAGTGCTCCCATGAGTTTCTCCCCTTGAAATGTGTAAGCCGCGCCAGGTTCGGACCTCTGTGGTCCTCAATGTATTCCACATGCGGACTCACGTCATGATTGGACAGCTTATTGAGCCTGGTGTGCAGATGCAGATGCCAATTGTTGTGCACTACGATATTTTGGGGGTCGTTGAGAAGCGAATTCACGTCGGGTTCAAAAATCTGACTATGCTTGCGAACCAGCAAGCGAGTCTGAGAGCCATCGCGTCCTTCACGTAGCCCCTTGCCCTCAGTAGATTCGGGTAAATTTACAAGAACCTCGGTCACATTTCGACTCTGGATTTTCATATTTAAGGATCGTGGCAATGATACTGAAGAAGATGCATCGCGACCCCCACGCTCGTTTTCTGGAAACAAAACTGCACATGCCGGTGATGCGTTCCTATACCGCACACCCTCGTCCCCCTCCTGAAATGCGTCATCTGGCAAACCATTCAGTCTTGGACTATCGGAATCAATGTATGAATCGGATTGTGAAAAGGATGTAACCGATAGTCTTTCCATCTCGTGATCGATGGAATCAACATCGTTTTTCTTAGGGTGATGACTTGTTGGGTCCTTTGTCGCGTTCAAACGAGGGGAGACATGTTTCCTAATTTTCTTTTTGCGTTTGCGCCTCGTGGTTACCACAGCTTTTTGTGGAGAGGGGGAAGTCTTTCGCTTGTGCGTGGGTTCTTGATGACTTTCATGACTTTCCTGGACCTCTGTAGCACTGAAAACGGGCCCAAAGCGCTTTGTCGGCAGCTTTATAGCCTTTGCAACCCTTGAGGGCGTTCGCTTTGGGGGTAGCGGCAAAACCCGGCCCGTTTCGGTGATCACGCACGGCCTACTCGTCACCTCGCTGCTGCGTGTAGCACTCATTTTTTTCCTTTTATACTTCTCTATTTCAACGGTTATATGTTAAACTCTTCGAAAGGAAAGGAGACGAAAGGATGGGGGGGGGAGGGGGGGGGTTTGGGAGGTATGTTGTTATACTGAGCTTTTCGACCCTTGTTTTGTGTTATAGAAAAATCAACACCAATTGCAACAAGGAATAATCGTAGTATACTATAAGTGACATATTTTGAAAGAAAAAAAATGAGAAAATAAGCAATACAAGTAAAGAGAAAAGGGCTGAAAGACATCAATTCTAAAATAATCGTAACAGAGATGTCCTTACGAGGAGAAAAATGAGACACGAAAAGTCACCTAAAGTAGACAAAAAGCAAAGCGTGTTTCTCAAAAAAAAAAAAAGGATGAGAAAACAAGAGGAGGGGGGGGGGAAGTTCCCTCTTCACCCACAGCTTTGAACATCTGTTTTAATAGTGAAGTATGACGAAGGGGGAAAAAAAGGAAAATCAGAAATCGAAGGCAACTAAGAAAATTTAGAGCCCAAACAGAAACCGGCGATCAAGCCCCATCAAGCGAAATGCTCTCTTAGAACTAAAAAGTGTAGACTGTAGTATACTCAATACTCAAAAAAAAAAACGCACTTCCCTCTCTACTAAAATGAATGAAAGGTAAAATATGCACTATAACAAAATGTTCATATTATTATTTTTTTGATAATCCTATGGCAACCCCATCAATTATCATTATATATCGATAGATAGATATGCACTTCGACATTCATTCCTCTCGATTTTGAAAATAATTCAGCACGTAAAATGAGGAAATCGAGTGAATATATATATATATATATATACATACCTAACTTACGTTTTCAGCGTATATAGAAACCGCTAATAAGAGACTTTGGCTCGAAGTGCACAGAATGAGCAAATCCGAAGAGCTACTGAAGTCTTTAAACAAAAATGTTGTCCATAAAGGAAAGTGTCATGCAGTGATACGACACGAAGAGCAACCTCCCTCCCTCGCCCCCTCTTTCCCACCGACCCTGAACACTATAATATGCTATTAAGATCCCTATATATATATATATATATATATAAAGTAGTAGATGGATACGTGTTGGTTTGTATACGTATCGATATAAAAATGCATAAATTGACAGGGTATGCGCAAAACACGCCAAAACGATAAATGACATGTCATTTTATTTCTTCATCTGAAGATGTGCTGGTAGACACGTTTAAGGTAAATCGAACCGCGGTAGTAGACGTCGACGGCCCAGTCCCCTCCCCCCTGCGCGGCCTCGCCGTGGGCGCCGCCCGCGCCGTCGTCCTCCAGATTCGCCGGCGAGGGCGAGGGCGAGGGCGCCGACGGCGCGGCGTTGGGGGGGGTCCTCCTCGCGACGGACGCGCGGGCCCCCGTCGGGGTCCGTGCGCCCCCCGACGCGGCCTCCTCCGGGCCCCGCCCTTCGCCGGGCTCCCCGCCGCCGCCCCGCAGGCCGCCCTCCAGCGCCGCGAGGAAGGCGCCGGTGGTGATTCGCTGCTGCGGCTTCAAAGAGGCCACCGCGTGGGCGCGCCGGTAGACCGCGCGCAGAGGGGGCTGCGCGAGCGGGAAGAAGAGGCCCCCGGCGGCGTCGGCGGCCACGCTCGCCGGCCTGCGAGCCCCGCGGCCCGCCCCCTCATCCCCCTCGCCGTCCACGAGGGCGGAGCCGCCGGCATCCGCCGCGGAAGCCCCCCGCGGGCCCCCTTCCTTCGCCTCCGACGAGCCGCAAACGCCGGCGGCCCCCGCGCGATCGGGGCGGAGAAGATACGCCATGACCGTCCTCGGCCTCCCGCCGTCTCCGAGCAGCCCCGACAGCCGACGCCGGACGCGGTCGTTGAGCTCGTCGAGGGCGTGTTGGAGAAGCGCCCAGGCGGACTTGTGGTGCTGCGCGCGCGCGCGCCCCAGCAGGGCCTCCCAGCGCTCCGCCCAGCCAAGCAAGGCCACCACGGAGGCCTCTCCCGCGGTTTGCGCGGCAAAAAGGGCAGGGGCCCTCGGCCCCCCGACCTTCGGGGGGTGGGATTTTCTCCTCCGCCCTCGCCTGCCGCGCGTCGCCCTGCGGACGGGCGCCCCGCCCTGCGGCCCCCGCCCCGAGCCCCCCCCCACCGAGGCCAGCAGGTGCGCGAAGAAGGCCATCGCGTGGACGACGACGGTGATCAGGGACTGGATCAGGGCTATTTGCGCGGGAAAGCTCGGGGGGGCGACGCGAGGCGTGGCCTCCTGCAGAAGAATTTCCCCCACAGCCTCCCACGGCGCGGCTGCCGGGACGGGGGCCTCGTCGGCCCCGCTCTCCGCAGGGCTCGCGGAAGCAACGCGGCGGCACGCGCGAATGTGGGCGAGGAGGCACGCATCGGTCGTGGCCCCCGCCCCCCCAGAGGGCACCCCGGCTCGAACGCAGGAAGCTCCCGGTGCACAATCCTCCTCATTCTTCGTCTCGCCCCTCCGTTGATGCGGGTTGGTATGCGGCTCCGTGAGGCCGTTTCCGAAACCCGGCGAACAAAGCGATTCGTGCACGCGACGTTGTCGAGCAGCGTGTTCGGAGGCCTTGATGTCGTGAAAAGGCTTCAAAACGGTATTGGCGTAATGCATCAACAGCCTCTGCTGAATCCAGTTCATTCCAAATGGGGAGAAGAACATCCCGTCCACCTTTGTCGGGAATGCATTATCGGATTCCGTGTAATTGCTACGTTTTCCTTTTACATTATTGTCATGCAAAATACCCTCATCTTGAGCCTGCTGCGGGGAGAACTGCCTCCGCAGATCCGCAAGGCTTCTCAAAACAAAATCGAGCCCTAGATCGATAATTTGTAGGGCCTTTATCACAAATAAAATGTCTTGTCGTCGTGAAAAGAACAAGAGCACCCAAAACCGCGATGGGAGAATGGAATCCAGCGAATCTAAGGTTGTATTCAAAAGGGATGCCAATGCACACCGCCCTATGGGCGAAAGAATATGATGGCGGTTCATCAAATAGTCCAAGACGTCTGTGGTTTCTTTGGGGTAAACCCTTCCGTGCGCAGGGTCATGAGCCCCTCGGCTGTCTTTGAAATCCGGCACTCTGGTATGGGAAGGTTCGGCCGTCTTCGAAGCCAGACGCTGCGAACCAGGCAAGTCTGACAATGCGAGCGCTGACGAATGCGAAAGCGGCGCCATAAACAAGCGGCGCAGCGTCTCAACCTCCGAGGTGTACTCCAGCAGGGTCGTCGTCCCTGGGATGACTGGCAGCCGCGCTTCGTTTCCCGTGGCAAGGACACCGTTTGAACCCCCCTTGCTGTCGGGAAATGAAGAACTGCTGCGTAGAGGATGGGGGGTTGGCTCGGTTCCATTTTCGATGCGAACCGCCTCCGCCTCGGACGATCCCGAATGCGCGCATGGGGGGGTTGTCGACACGACGCCCATCTCCGCGAGCTCCGCGAACAACGCGGAGCTGGCGCGTGTCATGCCCCGGCTACTAAAATATTGCTGCAAAATGGCCGCCACCGCGGCATCGTCGAAGGAGCTCTCCATCCAATTTCCGTTGAACAGGCGTGGGCGGGTTTCGCGGATTTTGCGCTCGGCGATCTGCCGGCCGTACGCGGCGACGTCGAAGCGGGTCGTCGTCGTCGTCGGGGGGGGGGGGGCCTCGCCCTCGCCCAGCAGCGGCGGCGGCGGCGGCGGCCCCCCCCCGCTCTGCAGAATCACCCGCAGCCGCACATCGCAGCCGAGGCGCTGGAGGCCGAGCGCGAAGAAGCACCCCGCAGCGGCGTCGCCCCCCCCCCCGCCCGGCAGCAGGGCCCCGTTCACCGTAAACTGCACGGCGCCGTCGGCGAAGCGGACGAGGCAGCCAACGGCGTCGCCCTCGCCAATTTCGCGCCGTCGAGGCCCGCCCTCCCCCCCGCCGACGCGCGTGGCCTCGCGGCCGCCGTCCCGGTAGACCATCCGCTGGGACGCGAAGAAGCCGACGCTGCGGGCCTCCTCGCCCGGCAGGCGGTGCGCCGGGAGGTCGCGCGCGCAGAGGCCGACGACGAGGCCCAGCCCGGCCCGCCGGCCCCCTCCTGAACGGACCTCGAGGACCTGCACCTCCGCGTAGAAGAGCCCGCTCGCCGGCGCGAGGGCGGCGTCGCTCTTCAGGTGAAAGGGCCGCCGCCGGGGGTCGGGGGAGGGGGCCGGGCGGAGCGCCGACGAACGCGACGCGGCCGCCCGCGGGGACGAAAGAAAAGACAGCGTCGAGACCCCGCCGGTCGCCGTGGGATGGACGGAGTGCTGCACGGAAACGACCTGGCCGCCGTTCGCCGTAGAAAGGTCAAGGGATTGGGGAACTTGGAACTTCCATCCGGAATAGAACATTGGTTTCCCGGTGTTATTCTAATTGGGGTGAGTGTAATAATCCCTCTAATTCGGAAAAAAAAAAAACGAAATATGATCTTTTTTATTTGTCCTTACGAAACGAGTTATATATATATAGAACACCACTCGCTTCCCCTTTGCTTGTCTACTGGCTTCGTCTTTGTGTATAGCACATCTATAAAATGAAAACAGATAAGATTTTAAAAAAGTAAAATTGAAAGGTGGACTGATTCTACTTAAGAACATAGGCTCCTCCTCTTCCTCCTCCTTCCCTCACACACACACACACAAAAGGAAAAAGGTGCGTGCATAAAAAGATCAACTGTTTAATTTTTTCGTTTTGAATATTTTACCGTAATAGCAACACAATTCAAAAGCCCACCACAAATACAGGAAACACACAGCATTACATATATATGTATATATCTATATATCTATAGATAGATGTATAGATAACAATTCCGAAAAAGAAAATATGAGAAATGGGATCGATTTTTAAAAAAAGTAAAGCCATTACAAAAATGCACCATTTTGATTTTTACTGAAAGCCTGCTTGAATTTACATAAATTATTATACGCATGTATAAATATATATAGATATATTCAGTGTGTACATGCAAGTAGTTTCTCTCGCATGATACGAATCTGAATAAACATATTGTAGCATTTTTTTCATTTTACTCCATTTCTCTATTTTTCCATCTCAAGAACAAGGCTGGCAAAAGGATAGAAATGAATTGATAATCGTTTCAGTCTCTTAATCCACAAACTAAGGAGAATGTGGATCGCTTTCGAGTAACCAATTCATTTTTTTTTTATACTAAAAGTGAGTGGACACAGTGTGATACCGCACATAGAAATGATCAACAAACGAAATATTACAATAAAATGCCTGAATAGTGAAGAACTAAAGAAATAATCGGAAAATATGCATAACCACTAAAGGTAGAGAGGAAGATATGAAGAGTAGTGAGGCAATGTGAAATCGAAATGATATATATTACCAAAAAAATGCGTCAAAATAGCAAATCCAATAAAATGGTAAAAATTTCAGTCAAAATGAATCCATTAACTCTCTCCTATGTTCTTTTTTTAAACATAACCTAAAATTTGTGCATAATAAATATTACAGACATGATAACATTGGAAATTTACAAAAACAACATTTTTTACAATAAGTAATACGATAATTATAGTAAAGTGCAAAATAAATAGACACATGAAATTGACAACTGGCGTTTAAAGATAGAATTTTTGAACACAGAAAAAAGCTCATAAAATATTCAAAGATTGAGGATAATCAATTGCAAAATTTTAAGCATTTTTGTGTCGTTTGCTTTCTAAGACGTATATTTATCTGCCTTATAGATGCCCAGTACTTTTTCTCCCCCTCAATCATAGTGTAATTTACATTCTATGTATATTTACACACCCATAACTATCAGCTTGTGAGTTCAAAAAAATACATACAGTAAAGCAAAATAATCCAGCAAGAACAGAATTAGTCTAAAAACAGATCGATGCTAACACGATTCGCATTTTAAAATGGAATTTCATGTCAATTTTACCTCTACTTCAATTATTACACTTTTTACAACACACGCTTTACAATAGAAATACACGTACACGTGCAGATGTGTGTTTGCATCTTTTCCGGTGCAATGCTTCCCTTGTTTTTTGCCCTTGAAAAGATAAATTACCTTTGATAACAAGGCTTTGTTTTAGATAAAAATAAAAGCATTTGATAACGTGGAAAAAACGACACTGCTCAATTTTTAATACCCCTCAATATCAATTCCTGAATTTTTATAAGGAAAATATCACAGCCTTTGACACATCTAAATGCGACAAATATTCCCAAGCCAGGAAGTAGGTAAATGCACTGTATACATTTTTATGCCCCTTCTCTATTAAACATTCCTGGAATACCGATATCCGTACCCCAAGTGTGGAAACAATAAGGACTATTATACTCAAACACCGGAACCGTCCCAGCCCTGCGGTAATGTGGAGTGTAGACGTGACACAAGGAGGGGAGGGGGGCGTCTAAATAAGTGAAAAAGTCACAACGTTCCTGCTTAAGTGAGCATCCGTGTCTTCATTGTCGACTACCCTTGGAGCACACGAACAAAATCTTTTTGCGCATTACTTCCCTCCTTCCCTCCTTTTCCCTCTCTCTTTCCTCTGGCCGGGCTAAGGGTGGATCGACTGTCCGACAGCGTGGAACCCTGATGGGTGGAAGATGCGTTGTTGGGAATGGGGGACCGGCAAGGACGTCAGACAGTTGCTGGTCCCGGTGGAGTGGACGCTTCGTTGGGGGGGCTGTTCATGCCCGTTAGAGAAGACCGAGCAGCGTGTGCGGATGTTGTTTTGGCTATGACAGGTTTGTGAGATGGATTCAGGGAGGGGGAGGGGTGAGTTCTGACGCTCCGTTTTGCCACGCATCGGGCTGGCGGTGTTGTTGCTGGAGCTGGATTGTCTGAGCACAGGTAGGTTGATATCTAGTGGTGATGCCACGACATTGCGCCGCATTGGTGGGTCTAACATCCGGACGTAGCGATAAAACTCATCCCCTGAAAGAAAAAAATCCATATTCATGAGCTTTAGCATCCGCTCCTCCAAGATGTTAACCTCCTTCGTTGACAGAGAGCAGGCTTGCGCGAAGTTTTGGTTGTTGAGGCTACGCAAATCCACAACCTTGCTGGCCACACGCAACGCTGAAATAAAGAGTTTCTCAATATTATGACGCGAAATGATCAGTTTCTGATAGCGCATGCACAGGCGGTCAATAAAAATGAGGACAGCGAGTAAAACACTCGGTGAGATATAGGTGAACTCGGAAATATGGCTTAAAAAAGCCGTGTAAGGCTCGCAGCGGCCGGTAGAATTAAAAACTGAAAATGCATTATAAACTTCAGCCTCATTCGCTTCACCATTGCCCCACTGATTCTTGTGTGGATTCTGGGAATTGAAATTCGAGAGATACTCGTTCCCGCGCACCACGGCATTCATAGCCTCCGCAATCGAGGGAATAATTTGCAAGAATTCAGGCTTGTATTTATTGAGTAATATTTCGATCTCACTATTGTTGCGACTGTGGGGGTCCAAGGGCTGCAATGGGCGCTCGTTTGGAGTCATAAGCAGTGGTACGCGCTGACTTCGGGAGGCAAGCACTTGATGTCGATATCGTCCCTCCGAACTATTGTTCGGGAAACGCAACACATCTCTAAAGTAGGTCCTCTCATCGGTAGGGTAGCGGACCTTCGCAAAGTTGTATTGAATTGGCAAGGGCTCTTTTGCCCTGTAGTACCGCTCGAGCTCGGCCATGTATGCATCGGGTTCATGATCCAAAATATCAGACTCGTATTGTTTTCCCCACTTATCCTGGGTATGCTTCCACACGTCCGCTTCAGAGAGTCTTGTATTCAACAAAAACACTCTATATCGCATTCGCGGACTGACGCTGCTTTTGTCAGGCCCGAGCTCTATACATAATTCTCGTATCAGCTCTTCTTCACAACCTTTATACTCCTTCAAGAGACTCTCTGCACTCGCATTATGCACCCATTTGGCGGTGTACTGTGATGGTGGGTACATGCGAAACAGCTCCTGCACACGTGATAAGTAGAAATTCGGCGCGTACTGGCAAAGCAGATTCTTATAGATAGCCAGCTCAGATTCACCACGCAGAAGACGCTGCGAAATGAACGAACTTGTTGTCTGCTGAGCAAGCAGGCGTCCGGATCTGCTAGGGTAAATTAAGTTGAGCATCTGCACATCGTTCTCCAGTCTCCGTACCGCGCTAGCGATGAGTTTCGCACTATTCGGTAGCTGTCTTAAATCCCTCTGAACGTAGGGTAAGGAAACTGTGCAGGAAATGTGTCCAATTTGGGAACCTACAGAACGGTGAACGATCTTGTTCCGTGCCACCTCGCCGTCCGATACTAAGAACATCGAGAAGAGGTCTGTGCTATTCATCTCACCCTTTGCACTCGGAGTGAGCCAGCGGGACGAGAGGAAATGACTGTGAACCTGGCGAACACCTAAACATACATCGATAATTACTTTAAGATCATCACGCGTGGGAAATTCAAGAAGGATTTGATTCTGTACATTCCTTGACTGAGACCGTCGTATACCAGACTGTCCATTGGTGTCTCCTCCAGAACACCACTCCGGAGGACAATGTCTATCGCTATTATGGTTGCTATTGTATTTGGTAATACTAGCCTCACCCATGTCACTCACACCCGCCACGTTACCGTCGTTGGCGTTAAACAAGCTATCGAAATCTACTGTGTACCGATTATGGGATAATTTAATGGAAGAGGGAGAAAATCGAATGATATGCTTGGTGAGCTCATGCGAGATTAATCGGTTGTCATGTGAGTAGTATTTGCACTTGGGCTGAATCACAAGCTCAAAGTACCCCTCCAATGGGTCGACCTGTGCCATAGCGGAAGGCATTCCTACTATGCTGTGAATCTTAAGCAGAAGAATCCCAGCGTAGATTGATAGGGGCTCGGCTGTCGATTCACAATTTAAGGGGTTATCTTTTTTGGGGTCGCTGTCTGATGAATGCTGGGGCTGTGTAGCATTGTACGCTCCAGACGTGGTAGCTTCTATAACATCCATTACAACCCGTTTTTATTCGCACTTCACACCCTTTTATCAACGCTACTGGTTTTCCTCCAGATAACGTTCCTTCTTCTTTTGATCTTAAAAAAAAAAAATGGCTATGTTGATACTTAGATATATAGACCTATGCGTGGGATATAAGATACGATTTTTTAAAAGGTAATAAGAACCTTTAGTGGAATACTAAATTAACAAGGATTTGATACTATAATATTGAAAAACTAGTCTCTTACACAATTAAATCTAAGCCTTATAACAGATATGTATTGTGCTGAAAGCATATAGCTATTTATTTATTTGTATTTATGTACAATAATAAAAATAATTGAAATCAAATAACTTGGCAGGGGAACCGTTGATATGCGTGTATGCAAGAAAGCAATAGTTCCATCACCTCAACACTCGCTATGAGTTTTCCGATATAGAAAGAAAATCAAAATTATTTAAAGAGAAATCACAATTTTCTCTTTTATCCTTCGGCGATTTAGTTAACTTCCTCGAGAAACGTATGCATGGTATATGTCGTCGCAATGCATTACACATAGCTCGGTCTATCTCCTAAAGAAAATCCACCTCATGTCAAAAAAAAGCGAAAGATATAAAGTTGCTAAACAAGTATACTCTGATAATACTATAATAATAAAATGATAGTATTTCAAAAACAAAAAAAAATTGCACTATATGAAAAAGAATGCATTAACTAAAGTATATCATAAAATATTCATATACTACAGCCTCCACGTCAGCAACAGCACATATCAACAGTTAGTGAAATAAGAAAAATATGACCTCACTAGGCGTTTGAAATTCATATTAATGTAGCTATCGCATTTACATTAATATTTTAAAGGCCTAAAATCATCTTAATCTTTTCCCCAATTGGTTTTGCCTCAGTATTCGAACCTGTTTCGATGGAATGTAATGTATACTGCAGTGCGAGCCTTCCCGTTTTGCATGCATCGTCGAACCAGATCGGCCCCACCTTTTGGTGCGCATTGCTTTGCTTCCGCTCTTTCTCTTGGATAGATTTACCAAGATAAAACAACGTGTACAGCGCCCGCAGCACCTGCAGTGTGAAAGCTGAGCCGATCGGCTCGTACAACAGAAACTTTGCTGCGACCGTGACAAGCAGCCCTGCCAGCTGAGATGTAGTGTGGGTGCTCGTCCCACTATCCTCGCCTATGGTATTATCCTTGGTCAATGACCGCTGCTCGGCCACGGTGGTCAGGTATAGGGAGGTGTTGATCATAAGACTAACCAGTGAAATTTTGATATTCGTGTTGTTCAGCTTCTGGAGCGCCAAAAACGTCAAACGCTGCATTGCAATCATCAACAGGGCCTTATGCGCACTTGAGATATCACATGAAAACTTAGTCAACACCGCGAAGACATTGCACATAAGCCTCAAAGACACCAGCATCTCAGCATCGTTCGTGGAGACATTCTCACCGGTTAAAATATCATTAGGGGCCATCAGGAGCACCTCGAATGAATCAAGAAGGATGCCCATCGCGATGGGTATCGACATTTCGGACCCTTGGTGTACCAACTGCTGATAGAAAAGAAAACGAATGGCATCTAATAGGGGGAAGCGGCATCCTTCGGGTAGTATCTGGCCCATCTCACACAACCTTTGACAAAACAAGCGCATCTCATCGTTTGACAAGGTATGCGATTCCTGAATACCATCCATAATTTGGTTAAATGATTCAAGCGAAGAAGTCAGGCCCGATGAGGCAATCCTTTGTAAGAACTCATTCACCTTGCACTTGGCCCCCTTCGCATTAAACTTACCGAACACCTCAGGGAACGCATACGGCTCCACCGGTACGTCTGAGGTCTCATAGCTCGTTTCCGGATGGCCATCCATATGGAATCGATCAGATTTCCCTCTAGGCAAAGTCCCCGCTGTATTTGAGGCAGTGCCCCCTCCAATCCCAGGTGCTTGCCGCAGGTCACCTTCACTGATGTGTTTCAGCAAAAAGTTTTGAATATCCTCACGGCTGTCCTGCGAGACAATCCCAGAATGTTCATTAATAAAGCGCTGAGCAGATTCAAGAATATTATCCCCGACGTTATAACCTAACTTCAACATACGACCCTCAACTTCCACATCGAACAGGTAATCATATGACTTCCCTTCATGAATCTTCTTCTCCCGTGCAACGGGCTCACCGGTATAGGCAGCTTGATCGGGGCCCGCAACGACAGTGCCCACCTTATCCCAGCGGTCGCTTCCCCACATGTAGACCCCTACCTCACCACCTTTGTCCTTGACGAATAACTTTTCACCCTCGTAACGCCCACGCTTCTGGTGGATAACATCCATAGGCACTACTTTGATGTTATCAGGTGCGCCACTTCCACCAAAGTCATAAGCGTCGAGCCCAGTTAGCTTGACGTCAACAGACTGCGCGGATATAGATTCATTCAACAGCACAATCTTCTCTGGATTTGCAATAAAGTCTTCATTGCGGGTCCATATCCGTACGCAGCCATCGGAACCACCTGTGGCTAAGTCGCCTGTTACGGGGAGGGTTGCCAGTCCCCATACCACGCAAGGATGGTAAATGACCTCCACAGGGGAATACCTAGATGTCGACGAAGCTCTATCTAAGGAACTCTTGCCTGAAACCACTTCAGTGACACTCCATACCCGCACCGTGTGATCCTCAGATGCAGAATACACCTCATCCGTCACCGTGCTGTACGCAAGGGAGTAGATGATGGAGTCGTGGCCATTCAGCACGCAGAGAGCCACCTCTTGGCCAAGTTTCCAAAGCCGCACCGTGCAATCGTTGCTACCGGACGCGAAAACAGACGCACTAACAGCACACACACACTGCACAACGTCGTCGTGTCCTATAAATACCTGCCTTGTCATGCCTGTGACCACATCCCATGCGTGAAGGGACTTATCCCCGGAGGCGGACACGACCAGGCACGTGCTGGGGAGATGCGCGATCCCACGAATCGCCGTGAGGTGCTGCGTGTAGGAAAGCTTGATGCGGCCAGTTGCGTAATCGTAGACGTGGCAGACACCCCCCCAGTCCCCGGTAACAATGTCGCCCTGTGCAGGATCGTCCTCGCCGGCGGCGTGGGTGGGGCCGACAAAGGTGCCGTGGCAGACCCCTTTCGTGTGCCCGTCCAGCACCGCTCTCACCTTGGCCGTCTCGAGATCCCAGACGGCGACGTGATGGTCGTTGGAGCCGCTCACAACGCACGCATCCCCCCCGATCAGCGCAAGCCCGGGGTGGTAAAAGATGAAGTTGACAAAATCCGTGTGGCCTATAAAGGTGCGGCAAACGACAAGGTCATCCTTGGTCTTGGGGGGGATCTCAAGGAAAGCGGCGGTGCCATCCCGGGACGCACTAAAAAGTGAAATCTTGCTTCTAGGAAGCGAAGCCACAGCACGGACGTCAGAGGTGTGAAACCACCCGTCCGCACGCAGGGCGAACGGCTTCTTTGTTTTACGGGCTCCACCAGATGGCATAAAGGGAAAAGTCTCTACTTCGATCACGTCGTCACTCTCGTTCAACCTCTTAAACCTAAAGGTACAGAACTTGTGTAATTAAAACTTTAATCCACAGGTTCAGTTTTTTAATATAAATTTGCAAAAGGGAAAGAAATAAAACCTTAAACATTAAGAAGTAACGGTACCATAAAAACAATAAAAAAAGAAGCGAAAAGAGAAAAACCATAATGCTACTTCAACTCACTAATTCAATAGATAAAACGCATGTATATTCTATAATACCTTACTCTAGCATATTATCTTTTCTCCCGCTCCTCCTTATCAAAGTAGTACTTGTTTATTTATTCAAACTTTTAAGATGAACGGGACTAATAGGGTTCATAATATCTACCAGAAATGTTATCCTATATCACATTATCGTTTACCCAAAGCAATTGAAGAGAGCAAGAATTTTAAAACAATAAAAAAAGGTTAGAATTTGCAAAAAAATTGCTCCTTCGGTTAAATGTGAAATCACAGGAAAAAGCAGCTCGACTTCCAAGATCTATTTTCTATTCTCTTTATTGTCAAAAAAAAAAAAAACCAGTTATTAGATTGCCATCTATTTTCCTTTTTTTTTCCTGTTTAGTGGGCACCCAACTGTCTTTTTCATGAATCTTGAAAAAAAAATTACCCTTTAGAACAAAATAAAATTAACAGGATATATATTGGCACATACACTATTTTTTTTTATCCACGAAAAAAGAAGAAAAATGCATGAAACTAATAAAATGAAAAAAATTAATAAATTGCAAACTTATGCATCTATATTAAGATTTGGAAAGATATCCTCTCTGTCCTTTTTCGACATCCCCTTTCCCCACAGTATGTATTTTCCCTTCCAGCTGGATATTGTGCTCGTTTTAACCATCTGAACTTAGAGAAGCCTCAGAATACAGTAGCTCGGATAGGTGTGTCCAGTTATTCTATGATCCGCAGTTTAGGCACCCTTCAGAGTTCCCAGTGGACAAGCCATAAGTAGAGGGTGTGCTTATGTTGGATAGCTCAGCGTCTTTGACCTCCTTCATGCGCTTGGCGTCCACCGTAAACTTGATGGCGTCGGCGGCTGGGCGCGTGCGAAGGTAGTACATGCCCGTCTTGAGGCCCATTTCCCAGCAGTAGAAATGCATGGACGTTATGCGCCCGGAGGAGGGTTTTTCCATGAAGAGGTTCAGAGACTGGGATTGGTCAATGTACTTCCCACGGTCAGCGGCCATCTGAATCAGATCCCGCTGTGAAATCTCCCAGACAGTCTTGTAAAGAGCCTTGAGGTCCTCATCAATGCCTTTCACAGGTTGAATAGAACCGTTAAATGTAATAATCTCATTACGAATGGTATCATTCCACATCCCACGCTCGATCAGATCACGCACCAGGTACTTGTTCAAGACGGGGAACTCTCCACTTAGAACACGACGCACGTAAATATTGGATGTAAAAGGCTCAATACACTCATTGTTGCCCAGGATTTGCGATGTCGAGGCAGTCGGCATGGGTGCCAACAGCAGAGAGTTGCGCATGCCTGAGGATTTAACGCGTTCTTTGAGAGCATCCCAATCCCACCGGCCGCTAGTGGGCTTCTTCCCCCACAGGTCGAACTGCAGTATACCCTGAGCAGCAGGGCTCTTGTTGAAGTCGGTATACGGCCCTTCCTTCTCAGCAAGCTCCACGGAAGATTCCACGGCGGCATAATAGATAGTTTCAAAGATCTCTTCGTTAAGGCGCCTTGATTCAGGGCATGTGAATGTCTGACGTAAAAGAATAAAAGTATCTGCAAGGCCTTGGATGCCCAAGCCAATGGGACGATAATTAGTGTTGCTCCTTCGTGCTGTCTCTACCGGATAGTAGGAGTTGTCGATCACGCGGTTCAGGTTGTAGGTTACTTCTTTCGTGACCTCATAGAGCAATTTGTGGTCAAAGGTCTTCGCCTCTTCGTTCACAAACCGCGGAAGGGCGATAGACGCCAAGTTGCAGACCGCCGTCTCCTCGGGGGACGTGTACTCAATAATTTCTGTGCATAGATTGGAGCATTTAATCGTGCCGATGTGCTTTTGGTTTGACTTCCTGTTGCACGCATCTTTATACAGCATGAAAGGAACACCCGTCTCAATCTGGGTCTCTAAGATAGTAAACCACAGCTCCTGCGCTGGGATCGTGCGCACCCCCTTCTTTTGTGTTTCGTAGCTCACATACAAGGATTCAAACTCCTCTCCATAGCAATCGCTAAGACCCGGGCACATGTGGGGATCCATTAGCGTCCAGCTTCCTTCTTCTTTTACACGCTTCATGAAGAGATCGGGTATCCAAAGGCCGTAGAAGAGATCCCGCGCACGTTGATCATCCTTACCCGTATTACGCTTCAGCATCAGAAACTCGAAAATGTCAGCGTGCCAGGGCTCCAGATAGACCGCAAAGGCACCCTTGCGCTTACCGCCACCCTGATCAACGTAGCGGGCGGTGTTGTTGAACACGCGCAGCATGGGCACGAGACCGTTGGAAGTCCCATTTGTGCCAGCAATATAGCTTCCAGAGGAACGGATGTTGTGAACGTGCAGCCCAATCCCACCGGCTGACTTACTGATCACGGCGCACTCCTTCAGGGTGTCGTAGATGCCCTCAATGCTATCCTCCTTCATAGCTATGAGAAAGCACGAGCTCATTTGGGGCCGTGGCGTGCCAGCGTTGAAGAGCGTCGGTGTGGCGTGGGTGAAGAATCCCTTGGACATCAATTCATAGGTTCGAGCCACTTTCTCCAAGTTCCTTCCATGAATCCCAAGTGCGACACGCAGGATCATGTGCTGAGGGCGCTCCACGATGCGCATCTGTCCGCGGCCGACCTCTACCCTTAATAAATATGACCGCTCAAGTGTCTTGAAGCCAAAATACTCGTAGTTCATGTCTCGTGAGTAATCTATCATCTTTTGAAGATCCTCATGGTGCTCCTTGACGATCTCCCAAATATCCTCCGCGATGAGGGGGGCCGGTCGAAGGGTCTGGCACCCGACATGATTTCGCATAATCCGGAAAGTCTCCAACACCGAGTCGTCTGTGCACTTGTGAAGTGCCTTAACGCTTAGGCGGCCGCCCATGAGGCCATAGTCTGGGTGTTTGGTCACCATATATGCGGCTGTTTGGGCGAGAAGCTCGTCAAGATGGACATGGGTGATGACATCGGTTACACCGCGAAGTACGGCCTCGACGAGCACGTCTATATCGATAAAGTTCATGTTAAGGCCATCAGTGACGCTAAGGAACTTATTGTAGATCTTCTTCGGGTCGATCGGAACGGTTTGTTTATCCCTCCTGACTACTAAGGGCGTATCAGACGGCATTATGAATCTTAATTCCGCTGTATTCTATGAAGTGATTTAGCGTATAAAATTTGTATTCTTAAAGAACTCTATTCACGGTTATTACGATACACCGATACAAAGGAGGTACTTGCAAATTGTATGAAGAATCTATATAAAGGAGTCTAGACTGCCTTTGTCTTTGTTAATTTTATATTTTTTTAAAAAAAACTATAAAAGAAAGAATTATCCTTTAACGTATAACGTTAAAAAGGTAAAAAAAAATATGACAGATAAATAAGTACGTTGAATTTAGAGAAATGAAAAATACATAATTTAGCTCCACAGAATAAAAAGAACAAAATCCCGTCAATATTATTGGTTGTTGTGTAGACGAAAGTGTCGCTATTTCATAGCTAATCATAGCAAGAGATTAAAATAGGATGGCATGAAGCCTAATCCCTCGAATGGATGCTGACATCACGTTTCACTAGTTTTAGATAGCCTCAACGACTGAAGAAGCTGCAGACCATACCGTGTCGCTAAATATGAAGACCACGCAGCGGACCCTGAGCTTTCAACCCATGCCTTCGCAGGGTCCCCCGAGGGTGTTAAGAGTCCTTTATCACACTCACTGCTGCCAACACTCACTGCTGACATATCGTGATATCCTTCAGCGTAGACAGAAACCCACGCAAGCTCGTCCGCCACTGTCCAAGAGGATAACAGCGGATGATGCAATGAGGACTTTTTAGAACTAATGCTGAGAGCGTAGCGGATGAGCCCGAGTCGTAGATGCCACATACCCTCGTGCCCTTTATCAACATGCCGGTGTAGTTCTCTCTGTGTAAAACACAGTAAACGACACCATAAAACAACCGACAGAGGCACCTCAGCTGCAGAGGCGCGGAGGTGATACGGTAAACCTGCGGTGTTGCTACCACCGTGAAGGTCTCTCGTTTCGTCAGATGCACACTGATGGAGCAAAAATAACAAAAATGAGCACGCCGATGAGTCTGCGTTATGAGTTTCAAGAAAACGCATAACGCTCTCGGCACTGGGCTGCAAAAGATCCCGATAGATTGGATTCGTGGCGTCCCTAACTGGACGGCAATGGTGACTGCAGCAGCGTAACAGGGTTAGTCGTGCACGGCGATAGTGCCACGCGTTGTAATTTAACGGGTGTTTATCCGAAGCAAAGCTGAGCACTTCGTCATCCAACGTCAAAAAAGTTCGCAAATCAAGAGTCTTGACTGTGGGCGACAGCTTTTCGTCTATTTCAGGACCACGATTCACACTGGCGGCGCTAGAAAAGAAGCATGCTCGCTGGACATCCCCGAATTGAGGAAGAAGAATGCCCCCTTTGTCTGACAAGAGGTGACTCTCAATCATAAGCTTCAGAAGCCATTCTCGGTGAAACCAAATAGCCTTCATTTTGAAAAAGAAGCTAAGGAGAAGGTCCGTCAGCAAGAACTCTTTGACACAATCTACGAGAAAATCGTCTGATTTAGCGATGTGTTGAGTAATATTGTTACTGTCATCCTGGCGCATGTGTAAAAGCGTCTCTTGGTGTCGTAATTCACTTAGCTTGGCACGTCGAGCACCCCACAGTCCTTCATGTTCGGGAAACAAAAACAACATGAGGGGAACTAGGCTCTGCGGCAACTGAGCGATCAAACTGGTGGAGAGAATAATCGGGTTTTCAAGCCACTGAAACGAAGAGGCTGTGGTTACCGCCTTAAAGCCTTTTACTACAATGTCAAAGTTCTGGCTCGATGTGAGACCCGATTTTTCGACAAAGACTTTAAGATAGGACTGGATTTGCTTTGAAAGGATAGCCGGCTGTACTGCTACTGCGAGCTCAGCGGACAGCTGCACAGATTCATTCTCCATCGTCGGTTGGGCAGCAGAAAGAGAGGGTTCCTCAACTTCGAAAACTTGAATAGAAGTCGTGAGAGTTGGGAGGTAAGAAAAAGAAACCCGCATGGCGATGGTGTCGGTAACGCTGTTGGCAGTGCTAGTAGTGGTTTCTTGCGGTTTAAAATACAGAATTCGTCGCTGCGCCGCAGTGGACAAGATTTTGTCCAACTTCGCGGAGGCTTCGAACAATTCCGCCATATCTTCACGAAACATTAAGTAGTCCCAGAGGAGGGGGAAAAAACCTCTGCCTGTGCTGTATACTTCTAACTTCACCCCTTTACAAAGTCAGGGGTTAAGGACATTAGGGTATAAAAGTAATGCAAAACACCTCATTGGGGTTTCATTAATTTCCTTTTTTAAGGCGTAGCACGACATAGTAGCAAAGACTCAAGATTTCAAGTAAACGATTATCCTGAAAGAAAATAATTCAAGGCGCTTCTTCACGTTGTTGATTTTAAGCATGACATTTGCAATATATAAGGGGTGGGAGTAGGGAATTTTAAAAACGCTTTAGAAATAGCGTAGGGAAAGAAAGTAATTGCTTCCTTCGAATGCTATAGAAAGCCCTTTCAATCAAGCCTACTAGTTGCTTGCCGTGTGAGGATATCTTTAGCCTCGTTCAGTTTGGTTGCGATATATGGTGACCCCCCAACATCTGTGTGGAGCTCCCTCATCAGCTCCCTGTAGCGTCTTTTCACTTCCTCTTCGGGTGGAGAGTAAAATAAGCCTGAATCCCGTCGACTAAAACCCAGAAGCATGCAAGCCTCCTTCTCTGTCATGGCTTTCTTGAACCCATATTCGTAAATGTGATACGGTGCAGAAGCACCACGAAATGAAGAGGCCGTGGCTGAAGCAATCGGCGAACACCCCGCCATGGTCACCCTCTGGATGACACGAGGAACTAGCTGTGCCGTGTAAAATAAGGTCGCCCCAGTCAATATGCCAATAACGATTGGAAGGACCATTGGGCTGTATAGAGCGTCTTTATTTACTGAGCCTAGATTGTATTCGATATGCTATACTGCACACTATGCCACGAAAAGCAAGATGTGTAGAAAGGTTGGAAATCAGAATGTAATTGCATATATGTACACATAACGCCCATGATAGAATAATAGCATCGCACGAAACGATATTTAGGGAAAGAGAATGCACAATAAATTGAAGAGAAACATCTAGCTGTCCCATTTCGACAAGAGTAGTTAAACCTCACACCCCAGTCTGTAGCACATTAGAAAGCATGAAGTACAATGTTCTATGTAACCCCATTCGGATAAAACAGCGAGATTAGTGCACTCAAAAAAAAAAAAATGGAGATGAGGAAAAATAAGAGGAAAGCACATCTGGTGAACTGTACATTTAAAATAGCCACTAGTAAACAAAATAAAACATCATATAGCTCTCAGCCTTTACGTTGTGATTGAGTATTATACAAAGTCGAATTGATATAAAAAAGGAGCGCCTTTATCACCTTCTCCTTATCGTGCCATGACATCTCCGTAATATAAGCTCCCATTGGAGGTGGGGTCGCCGTCCTAGCTCCAGGACCTGCTCCTCCTTTGTCATTGTCGTGAACGAACTCCCGCACACTCGACGGCCGAGAAATAGCGTGATCGGGGGGAGTACGGGAAAGCTCGGGCAGGAACGTCATCCCATCCAATTTTGTCGACTCATCCGCACGAACGGGGTGAATCATACTAAAAGGCGCACGACCAGCGACATGACAAGACTGTTTAGGCAAAGGTGGCGTAGTCATGCCGTTCGTCCGCGTGAGCTGTCTGGTGGTCTTGTTTGATCCACAGCTCGTTTCCATGGAGGAAGAGTTGCAAGTTTTCTGCGCGGACAAGGACATGTTCATCCCAGTTTGATACATGCGACAGTCCTCCAATGCCATATAGAAAAACTTCTCTAAGTCACTCCTCTGCCCCACCACCTGTGCAGCATACTGCCGCATATTTTGTAGCTCTGTACGATGGATCTTTAGGGTGCTCTGTGTGGCCTTGAGCTCCTCTTCAAGACTACGAATCTTGCCCTCATATTGTCCGGCAACCTTCTCGTGGACCTTATTTAATTGGGCCTGCAGCTCGCATACCTTGGCCTCTAAGCGTTGCAACTTGGCATCCTTGCTGCGCTGTTGCCGGATTCGAATAACACTGTGCTTCAGGACTTCTTCGTGGACGTTGCGATGAAGCTTCATCGAACGCTGTAACGTGACGAGCTCCCCTCCCATCGTAGAGGTCATTGATAACAATCGCTCCATGTCTCGGCTCATATCTAGCTTTTCCTTCTCAAGAGTGGAGTTCTGCTCGATAAGAGATTTGTGTCGCTCCTCCATAAGCTTCTGCAATTTCTGCTCTACCACATGCTGAAATTGCTCTCTCATTACCTTTTCCATCGCAAAAAGCTTTATCTTACGGTCGATGGCCTCAAATTTGAGGTTGAAGAGCTCCTTTTGATGTTGGGTTTCGACCTCTTTAAACTGATTTTGGAGGTCTCTAAGCTCTTGTTCATGTTCATCGCGTTGTTTAATATAGCTGGAGGCCTGAAGAACCTCGGATTGAAGCTGGGGTATCAACTTCGCATACTCATCTATCTGCCGGTCCCTCTCATTAAGGGCGAATTCGTATCGTTCGACTAATTCTTTTTCGATTGCAGAATGTCGCTCAAGCTGGTGAGCAATCCTCTCCTTAAACTGCTCTGATTCCTTTAGGGCGTTCTCGAGCTTAACCTCCAGGTCATGAATGACGTTACTGGAATTCTGCCTGCGTTGGTCAATACCATGTTTTACAGGACTATACTCAGTGCTTGATTCAGCATATCTACGATTACTCCCCGACAGCACTCTTCTCACAGCTGAGCCAGACTTACTATTAACAGAAAGGGCAGAAGGAGGTCTAAATTTGGAAGAACCGGACCTAAAAGATGCCTGTGAGGAACCATCTCGAATGAATGATTTCATTTCCTTTGTCAATTGTTCTGGCAAAAATTATGGAAATAAAAATAGGTACTAGTATTTGATAAGTAGTATTTTCTGTATATTCTTTTATATTTGTTTATTCATCTTTCCCAATCTTATCTTCTTTAATTCATTAACTTGGAGTTCGAGGTCCATTACAAGCATATAAAAGGACGAACCATCGTTGGATAATTTTTTAATAAAAAAATCAGAGTAATTTTTTAGTTCTGAGCATCTTGTATAAATAAGAATAGGAAAAAAAAACGGGGAAAGGCAAAAAACAAGCCATGCTGCTGGCTTTTCTCCCCGTAATCGATATCCATCCCTTGACTGCACAGAATATTATGCGTTATTATTTCTCCATTGGGATCTTTTGTTTACTCGTCCGGAGTAAACTGCTGCTTGGTTTCCATGGACCATTTCGTACTACTTTGCCGCGACAAGATACTTTTGGGGTTGACACTAGGAGCCAATTTAGATGTGCGTTAGCAATCGCTTTCCATTCAAATGTCGAGCTTCTGGAGCTTTTTCTGCATCACGTAGAGAATCAGGCATGCTAGATTCAGAGACTGAGATGGCCCCCAGATGTTGCCGTTCATACTGCCGTCCATCGTGAAAAGCTATGCGCACCTGTTCTTCCACCTCCTTACGAAGCTGCTGGGTAATCATCTGACGATCCCTCAAAAGTTCCTGATACGCCCGCTGCAGCTGCACGCTGTGGTCTCTGGCTAGATTCTCGCTGCGTCGCTGCTCACTCGCGTAAAGACTTTCTAGCCGCTCTTTCTCCAAATCTACCATGCGCTGACGCTCTTTTAGCATCCCCACCTGCCTCTGGAGCTGCTGTATCTCCTCCTGTTGATTACGAAGGAGCAGTAGATCCGCGTCTGTTGCTGGGGCCCGCATTGCTGCAGCAAGCTCGTCTACCGCAGTGCTGTCTTCTGTTTGAGCGGCTACTTCTAATCCACTGAGTGCATTTCCACCTGGACCGTGCGGTGCACCCTTCCCTAAGATCGAGTTATTACGCTCCTCAGTGAGCAACACATATTCTTCGGTCCAGGTAAGGCCCGCATCGAAGGCCATAAGCATCGGCTCCCAAAAAAGGTCCAGAAGCAGGGCCTGTCGTGCGGCCCCCTCCTCCTCACTCAACGCATTCAACCTTTCTATGTCTATGTCTAAATCGGTCCCATGTGTTGCTCTCTCAAGGCCTAGCCCGACACTCGCACTGGCTCCTTCCCTGGGTTGGTGACACCCGCCCCCACCGTCCACGATTTGCACCCCGTCGTAAAGGTTGCCTGTCTGCATGAGACCTTCCATCGCTACTATGCGGCGTGAAAGTCGTAGCTCCTCCTGCCGCAGCCTCTCCACCTCCAACGAGGTACTCGCCAGAGAAGCGCGCAGCCCCTCGTTCGTGGCCGTCAGCTTTTCACAGCTGCCCTGTAGGGAGTCAACTCGCTCGACGAGGTCGTTGCGCGCATTGCGCAATTCCCGCAGCTCCTCCTCCCCGCGCCGAAGCTGCTGAAGCTCAGCCTCGCGTAGTAGGCTGAGATGCGCAAGGGCGTCATCGAGTCGCTGAATCTGCGACTGCGCGATAAGCGGGTCGAACTGGGCAAGCGACTCGTGCAAGGCGGCGTGCAGGGCCTCCTCCGTGCGAGCCGCGGCCACCGCCGCCGCGGTGCAAGACGCCGAAATCCGCAAGACCACCCTCTCCCCGGCGGCCCCTTTTTCCGAGCCCTCGGTCGCTCTACTAGGCCCATCCGTCCTTGGGCTGGGGTCGGCGGCGCGCCTGTCCGCCCGCTCGACCTCCGCGCCAGCGGTGGCCTGCAGGATCGTGAGGATACGCTGCTGCTCCTGGATTTGCAGAAAAGCCCGCTGAAGCTGCGTGTGGAGGTAGGTCACGTGGTAGAGCAGACGCTGCCGGTCGCTGTAGTCGTTCGAGGTGATCAGGGGCAACGAGGACCCCTCGCCCGCGAAAGGGCTCGCCAGAGTCAGCCCCGCAAGCGCCTCAAGGTCGACCCCGCCGAGCGCATGCGAAGGCACGCCAGGGATTCGCCCTGACGGTGTGGCACTCCCCCAGGCTCCCCCCGCGGCGTCCGACGTCGCGGCCTGCAGGACACTTACCCTTTCCGATAAAATAGGGCTCTCGTCTCCTTGGCTGCTATCACGCATCTTTTTACGATAGTGTGAGGTCTTCTGGTTTAAACTACTATTGCGTTCAGAAACTTCATCGGCACTATGCTCGAGGTCAGTGTGCCTTTCCGAATTTCCCCCGGTACCGTGGCCCTTGAAGGAGTTTTGTGTTGTATCGGGTGCGTTACTGGACAGGGAAGACTTGGCATGCGCATCATAGTTTGCTTGGGGTAATGAAGACGTTTCTAGACGCGAGGGGTGGTTACCATCCAATTCAAAGGAGCAACCTGCATTTGTGCTGGTTACCTTTGAACTGAAAGCATTTGACATGCTTATGTGAGCAGTAAATGGTGTATTGTTTTTTTTTATTCCTATAGATTATGTGTTTCTCAATGCGGGGAAAATATACCAATTTCGATTCGAACACGTACAACCTGGTGAAGATAAGGCGAGGTAAACAAAATGTTCACCAATCCCTCGGCAAGCACCAAATTTTCGGCTTTATAGAACTCTCTGTCGCGTATTTAAAATAAATAAAAAGAGAAAAACGTGAAACACTTTAAGCTCCAATGCGTGTGTATAACTTGAAAAAATATTCTATAACTATATGTAATATGTCACGTGGCTTAATTAATAATCTCCTAAGGGACGAGATATGTGACTCCTATGAATAAGCTAATATAAAATTAAAAGACTTGACTTTCCAAATATTTTTACAGAGAGTCCGATCTTTATTATGGCGGTTTAGAGGGTTACGTTGTGCTTGTTCGTGCTTCTCTTCGAGATTTAACACGCCTATATTTTCGTGGTGAAAGGAGAATGAATAGAAATGAAGCAAATGGTGATATTTGGTAAAAATGATCAAAAATAACAATTGAGGAAAATGATACTAAAAACATAAAAATCTTAGTGATAACAGTGCTTCGTGAATATATAGCTATAAATGTTCGTTTTTTTTTTGGATTATTTATTGTAATAAGTGCATGTATTTGGATATGTGGGTAGAGCGTAAATAGTGTGATGGAAAAAACTTCATGTTCTAAACACCTCAAGATACATATTTTATCGATTCGAAATATTAAGCCTAACATTTTGTCCATATACTTACCCGGAAACATCAGCATAAAAAGAAGCCAATATAAAAATCATGGTGATATACGTCATCAGTTTGATGTACCAGTGAAATCTATGGTGGTAGGAAAGGGTTAATATATTGAATAAGGAAAACATAATGTATCAAGAAAAATGATATAAATAATCATGCGTTCAATATTAGACTTAAGCGAAAAGACTATGATTTTAATATTATGTCCTTAGCAAAAAAAAAGTTTGAGGCGATTAAAATGCGCTGTCAATGGAACTAGTGACCCTTTATTCCGTAGTGAAACTTAGTATTAAACAACGATAAATTCTTTCATTGTGACTTGTTATCACTACATGTACGTGCTAACACCATGGAATCAAATTTATGTTTCCTGCACAAATGCGCTGCAATTTTGTAGATTGTGTGTCACTTTCCTTTATGGAGGGTATACAGTGGATTTTGATTCTCTCCTACCACCATCATGGATTTATGTAGTCAAATTCCGGCAAGCATCGCTTCATGGTATTTAGCGTGAACGGGAAGGTTAAACATCCCTCACGCACAGTCGTAGAACATCTCTTTAACGTTTTCCATCAATACTTAACCTGTGGCACAAAAAGACTTCAGTGTATTTCACGGGAGCACCTCGGTGGGCGTTTCCATATTGTGTAACCCCCACATAACCTTTAGCATGCTCCTCATCGCAGCATCCATTCCAGAGTAGCCCGGGAAGTAGTTAACATCGATGATCACCGGTACCGAACCCATTAAATAAGTTGTTGGGGCACCCGTTCGCGGATCAAACATTGAGTCGGGATTGTGTGAATCCGTTGTTGAAGGTACCACGGGTGGGGTCTGATAGCTGATAGCTGACCCCTTGGTGTAGCCGATGCCCTTTGGGTAAGCCTCAACCTGGTGCCGATGAGCCAAAGAGGAGGGTACTAAAAGAATATCAAATCCGTAGAGATTCAGCCCGAGGCCGCGCTGACTTGACAACTCCTCGACCAGCCTAGCGACGGCGGTCCATGCGGGAGTCCCTACAGCGAAAAACGTCTCCCAGAGCCTGGTAAGTACACCGAAACTTAGGGGAGTCTCCTGCTGCTGAACCTCAGCCCCATTGTAGGGTGAGTTAGACAGGGACTCCTGCCTTGCAGCCCCTGTCCCGAGCAAGGACAGCCCGTCCAGGGAGAACAACTCCTTGTTCTGCGAGTTAATCCTGACAGGCCTGTCAAAGCCGTCCTTGGAACCAACTCGGTCCAGTATCAAGGACAAAAGCTTGTTTGTGGGCTTTACCTTTATAAAGATATCCGACCCAACGCAGTACACTTTTACAACGACAGGGAAGGCACATGCGTAGAACTCCTGTATGATGTATGCCGAGGACTCTACTGCGAGCGCAGCCCGGACCTGGGGTGGTACACAAACCTCTGCATTTGAACTCTTCCAGATCACCAAATCATGCGTGTAGGTTGGCCCTGTGCACTCATCCGGCTTAGCAACCCACCACTTACCGCCATAAAAATGACTGGCAGAGTGCCTCTGAGGTTCCCCGGTGTCGAGCGCAGAGGAAGCTGTATCTATAGGTGTAATGACAGGCTTGAGAGCCGTGCCCATAGCTGTACTACTACCAACTTCAAGCTCACCCTTACATATTTGGGTCTCCGAAGTGTAATGAAATTTACAATGAAAAGTGTGTGGAATCAAAATCAATGAATGATGCCTGTTATCGACACCGTCAAGCAAATCGTACACCATGGAGCGCATGGAAAGCACCTGTATCTTATCAATGGGATCTAACACAATCAGAGGTGGTCGCCTGAGAAACATTCGAAGTTGGCGAACTTTATCGCACCACTCATGCAGGGCGTGTGAGACCTCGAGCAGCCCATAGGTGGTGATCTTGTGTAGGATGATGTCCACATCCTCGGGACGCACGCTAGAACCCTCACCATTATCCCTCGATAGATCGTTTATCCTACCACTACTGCGTGTATCAGAGGTCTGGCTGTAAATTTCCGACAGAGACTCGTTTGGGTGTCTATGTTCATCATCGAAGCCGCATCGGTAGCTGGCATCACCGCCCCTCGTTCGTGGGAGAAGGCAAGACCCCTCACCCACGGAATCCTCAGTGATGGCAAACGTCTGATCCAAAACCATTCGCTGGTGATGGGCATCGTAATTAAGACTAACAAAACGAAAGAAGCACGGTAGCATCAGCACGGATATTGGTAAAGCCTCTGCATTAACCTCTGATTCTGAATTCAAATCTGTGAGGTCATCGCAGGAGGTTCGCTCTATGTTACTATAACAATCGTCTTTCAGGTTAAATACCCGATGGGATGCTTCGAACTCACGAAGCACAGTGTTGTGTCTCACCGCAGCCTTCCTGAGGGCTTCAAAAGATTGTCTGTGTTTCTTAGCGCTACCACACACAGCGATGGTAAGAACTTTTTTCCCCGACATTCTTTGCGGCTCCGCTATCATTAATATGACTCTCTCACTTCAGCTCCAGCCCCTGCTTGTTCTGCCTATTATATAACTATTAGGATGTATTCTGAACTTTAAAAATCCTGTTGTTTGAAAATATATCAATGCCTAGATGCTTGTGAATATCTTCCTTCACACAAAAAGAGCCTCGGATATCACTACAGCTGATACCTCCTATGAAATTGGGCATAGTTTGGCAAAAAGGTATAGAAAGTGTAAATGGAATCTTGAAAAGGTACTATTAATAATATTGAACAAACGAAGATTAATACAGGAAAGGTGCGAATACCGCCCCCCGCCCCCCCCGTCCTTCTTTTTCATGGCAAACACAAACCTTTTATAGACCTGTATGTTCCCTTCCCTATACGTGAAAGGACGAATATGATATGTGCAGTGATGAAACTGCAACTAAATATGATACTCACATGCATATGAAAATTCGCATTTAGTTGCCTGTGTAGTTTGCCCACACGATGCCCCATCTTTATTTGATGACGTTCAACTTCAATTTACTGTAATATTTTGGGTGTCAACACACTTACGGCCTGCGAAGCATAAGCCGGGTGATTGTAGTATACAAACCATAACCACTTCAATGAAGTTGTTGAATGCTGCTGATAAGCAACATTCTGTTTACCCACAACCATTTCAGGCGCCGTTTCCACTACATCAAGTGATGGCCACGTGATCCACGATACGATAACCATGAAAAGACCAAAAATAAAGGACATTGTAAGGTGTGTGTTGGTAGCTTGCATAAGTCGACGATGTTCCCGCGCAAGCTTCTCCTGTTTCTCTGCTGGCATACGCCAACGTAAGAATTTCAAACAGCTGTTAAGAAGGAAAGAGTGTCGTGGCAGGGCACTCTTCCAAAGCCTCGCGGCACGCCATGTCATAAAATACAGACCTGTAAACAGAATGCATGGGTTAATAAGCAACTCCATTCCGCGTAGCCCACGACTATTCATTTGTGTTCCAAACTGACGATCCACTGTGTTTTTGGCTTTCTGTTCAATGCTAGAAAGCTCGATGATCAGTAAACGCAGCTCCCTGCTGGAAAGCGTGTGCGGCGGATACTCGTAAATATCCACAAGACCTCGTTCTTTGTCGAGTTTATAACCCGCGATCGGGCACACTGGCAATTCATCAAGTGTCATTATGCTTGTCTGATGACCAGCTGTTTCACATGCATTTTTAAGCGGCACAACGCCTAACTTAGTGGTGTCATCGCTTGCATCGCTACTAGTAGCCCTGAGGGGTTGTGGGGGGTTCGCTGATGGAGGCTTTCCTTTAGAAAAAAACCTGTGACTTCCAAACAGGCTAGATATCCACGACGAACTAGAAGACGAGAAACCCTTTTCTAACGTCGTGGATCCCTCCCCTTGAGAGGATATCCCTGAGTTCTGCGCAGTTGTCAACCAGGTTGTGCCAGCGCAGCGATCACCTTGGCGCTCCTGAGTATTCTCCTTATAACTAGAGCTCCCTTGGGAAGAGTAATCTTTAGGAGCGCTATCGGGAAGGGTAGCATGACTAGGAGAAAATATTGTGGCTATAGCCCTATTGGCTTCCTCAACCCTGGCCTTGTCAGAGGATTTCTGCAATTGGAATGGCCATCCCATTAATTACTTTTCTATATTTAAATCTCCTTTTGTGCTGCTATTTTCAGAGATGTGCTCAATCCTAGTGACTTCGTAAAACCACACAGGGAGAGTCATAAATAACGAAAGAGAGAAAGATAATAAATTCGAAAGTGATGGTTTATTCGAGATACCCCTTAAGCCTTTCCATAATATCCTCTTTAATATGGTTCTAGAGAAGTCAAACATGAAAACTGCAAAGGAAAAAGAATCCATGTACGCTATCAATATTTAGATAGATAGATAGATAGATGCTTTTCTTATTTAAAACTGAACACGCTTTCCCTTTGAAACAGATAACTGTGAATAAAAAAGGGTACTATTTACATTAAATGCAGTGAATAAAGTTTGTTTATCAAATCGAAATAGTACATGGTACAAAAAAAAAGAACACGCCGCCTTCCGGACCCTGTTTCCCTTTACTACAATACCTTCTATTGGAAGAATGCTCGACGGAATATTGGTATTAAAAAAGGGGGCGGCCCTATATGGAAGCAATTGAAAGATGTAAATCGGTGTGACTGGCCCATGCCCGTGATGCAAGAGATTCAATAGTCCTCAAACGATACCACTCCGTGAATGCTTTAAATAGCTCCATTAGTCGGTCCTTGCGATTGTACAAGACAGCCATAATATCTACTAAGCTCCATCCTATCATATGGAAAGACCCCTCCACCTTCATTTCTTGATCGCCTATATCAGATTCAGTGTCCTCCCTGTGAACCATAAAGCTTTCCAACGAGGAGGGCGCTCCCAAAAGTCCCGCCACATAAAGGCCACCTGCGTGAGTTCGACCGCTCTGGCATATTAAAAGATAAACCAGGAAATGACGCATCTCGATTGGTAACGCTTTTTGGAGTGGCACAACAACCTCGAGACGCTTGGCAGTGTACGGATCCTTGAGAATTTTGTATATCGTTCTTAGGGCAACTTGGCAGTGCCTATCACAGGGGAACTGCATTGGCGCTCTCCCTTCTCCATCCCTTGCCTGTACTTGTAGCTTAGGGATTTCAAGGCCGGAATAACCTCCATTGTGCATGAGTGAGCACACTGCACCATGCTTTCCCTTGGAGCCTTGCCGGTGATCTCCACGAGCCTGTGCCTCTTCAGAGACATGACCAAGGGAATCTAAAGTGCGGCAATCCCCCTCGATTATATCGGAAGTGCCACTGGTGTGCTTTTTGAAGAGATGGTGAGCCATAGATTCATAGACATGATTCCACTCAGCATGTGATTTTGCTTCGTTATGGGTGTGATACATAGCCTGCGCACACCAACGCGTTAACGCACCACAAAAAAGGACCTCATCACTTGCGTCTTTAAGATTCTGGGGGTTGTAATCATGAATATTAGGAGGGGAGACACCATCCAGCAGATATTCCACCATGTATTTTTTTATTTCTTCAATGCGCGCCTCGGATGCCTCGATGGCGGGCAACAACGTCCACTCCATTCTTCGACATACAAGACTGGAGACAACCCGATGGTACATGACCTCGAGATCCTGGGGAAGCTCCCAGACTGTGGAATCCGTTGGAAGCTGTCCGGAACAGGGCTTTATCTTACGAAATGATGCCCTAAGACGATCAAGATAGAAACGGAGAAGAGGCCCGTCGTGGTCGCGTGCCAAAGCCTCCTGAAGGAGCTGTGGTGTTGCATCAAGGGCCTGTAGCAGCACACGGACCCGATCCACTACTCGGTTGTACACAACTTCTCCCCCATGGTTTGACGAACCGGCAAGAGGAGTCGTCTGGATACCACCAGTGGTACATTGAGTATTAAAAAACGGAAGCAGATCCACTCCATACTCAACACAGAGGTAGGCGGCCGCCGGCAGCACCCCATTTATAGGCTCATCATTAACTGTACGCGGCTCAATCTGGTAAGAAGCCAACAGGTAGTCCTTCATATGTTCGTTAATTTGTCTTACAAAATCTGCCAAGAATGGATTTGTGGCATCAAATTGAGTATAGCACGGATCACTAATGCCACCATCAGGAGGTGAAGAGGTAAGTATTCGATATATGCTATGAACATTTTCCCCAGGAATCTGACGAAGTAAGGGGAGATTTTGTGAGTGCGATAATGGGTGGTCTTCCGGCACACTTCCACACAGGGATTGTAGCCGAGCAACCGTCCGTTTCGGCAATACATCCCAGTCCAAAACAACCTGCAGTGGTGGAGGCGTTGCTGCGCCGCCATTCCCATTTCTATAGAACCGCCACAACCAATCACGGCGCATGCGCAATACCTTCAGAAGCTGGCCCGCAGTGTAAGCATAGATGGGGTTACCGGAGAGATCAATGTACTCGAGGGGTACGACGGCAAAAGCGCTGCCGTCGTCCTCCTGTCCCATCCGATCCCCATCTGCTGCGGCCGACACAATGGGCGTCATAGAAGTTGTGATGGCGTCTGCTTGTGTTGAGGATGCAAATAGATCCACATACGTTGAGCTCGCCCTACATTTGGAAGCAGTAGCAGGCGCAGTGCGCAATGCGAATACTTCACAGAGGGATTTGACACCTAGCGGGCCACAGCCAATGTTAGCTGCCTCTACACGTCGCACCCATAGCATATGAGGCAAGACACGAAAGCATGCTGCCGCCCCAGCATCTCCTAGATAGTTGTGTCGAAGATCTAAGCACGTTGGGTAGGCAGCCTCTACGTCGTCCATATAGTCCAAGCTCGTAAAATAGCGGACCAACTCGCTGTTAGATATACAGCCGACATCTTCACACGCATGTGTGTAAAGCTTTGTGAGGCCGCGCATGAGAAAACGACGATAGAATGCGCACACAGCACATAAAACAATAAACGTGAATGTCCTATAGAAATATGTATGCAGCTTGATTCGTTGTATAGCTGCTTTTAATGCCTTACGCGGGAGTACCCACAGCGTACATAAAAACTTGGAAAATATAAAAGGTTATAGGGAAAAGACAGAAGGCGCCTTTGAGGATCAAGCGGCTTCAGAACTCAGAATGCGCATTCGCTAATGACAAAATATTGGAATAGAATGAGAAGGGTCCCAAAAAAGAGATAAAATACCAAATACCAATATCGAACCTCAAAAATATAGAATTCTTGTCACAGCACATAGGCAACACCAACATCACAAAAAAAAGAAAAATAATCATGCTGTGCTCTCCTTTACACTTTACACCCCCGCCTCCCCACGCTTCAACGCCCCCGTTACGCAGCGATCCAACGCCTCAATCATACCCATGACCTCTGTTGCAAATGTCTCCGATGGAAAAGATACATGAACCTTCGAGGAATAGTTATCCGTGATGATAACGCTGTCCTCGGCACTGTCCTGGTGAAGGGGAGAAAAATGAGCATGCGGCATCGCGCCACGGTGAGCCCGCTCAAGGTAATCCTGCTGAATCGAGAGCTTCAAGGCGTCCTCGACGCTCTTCCCCTCGAGCCCAGGACCTCCTGCAAAGCCTTTCGCTTGCTCAGAGGTAGCAGAAGCGTGGGATGGTTTCAGAACGGGTACGGGGTAAGTAGCACCCACGATTAACCCTAAAAGCGAGCCATTTGGACGATTTGGCTCACTGTTTGCAGCAACTCGCTCATTGTCACCCTTTTTGTCGTTTCGGATAGACGATAGTAGCGAAATATCAACTTCCGCGCTCAAAGCACACGCTGGATAGAGGCTTCTTGTCAGATTCAGTCCTCTCTCGGGCGTCACTTCATACGAATCTCTATATCCTACAAGGTGTTGTTCATTGAGAGGTGCACGTTTAACGCTTCCACCTGCCAAGGATAAAGGAGGCGTAGTGACCTCAGAGCCTGGGTCATATGTGGGGGGGCGGGGCTTTTCATCGCGATCGAACAGACTGCGGTGGTTCGCCCCGGGTTCTAGAGTGTGATTAGAGGAGCGGTGAGGCGGAGTCATACGCAAAGTCAGTGAGGGCAGCGACCCATGCTCAAGGTAACCACCCGGGTGAAGAACATCGACAGTCTCTGCAACCTCTAAGAGCGCCCCCATGACAGAAATGAGCTCCCCGTTGCCCTCAGAATCTAGCATCCGGCAAAGGGAATCTGACCAGACATCCGCGCCGGAGCGTCCACCCATGGCACCCGCCGTACACCTGCTGTGTAGCAAGCCGTTTCCCGACGCCAACGTTCTTCGCAATCGATCACGCCACCACCGTCTTTTAAGAAACCTGTTGTCCTTGTCTCGCTGGTTTAACACAGCATTGCGCAGTCGGTGGGCTGCCAAAACGGCAAGAACCCAGATCCTCAGACACTTTCGTCTACGTCTAGTTGATAATCTAGCACTTGAAAGATGAGCGAATGTGTTGTCGGTATATGTAATCCATTGTAGGTAACGATACAATAACTTTCGTTGTTGTATGACCGTTGCCAAGTCTGAAATAAGACCGCAACAAGCTGCCGCAAAGAAGAAGAGCATGTCGTTCCGCACCCCCACGCGCTTCTCCAGTTCCCCAATAAGCATTTCAGTGCCTGATTTCAGTTCAGTCTGGCCTCGCCGTGGTGTCGATACCATGTCTTGGAAAGTGCGTGAAGGAGTGAGAAGTCCTGTCTGTCGAAGTCCACGCGGCGGTAGGTGCGCCGGAGGCACGGTTTGATAGCACGGCTTCATCTCTGGGATTGATGTGGGTTTTATTTGGAGACTGGGCTCTCTATGGGCGTGCTGCCGCGATTGCACTGAGCTGGTTTTCTTTGGACTTCCACTAGAACCCTTCAGCAGGGTGTCGAAACGGCTCGTGTTCTCATTCAGCTGTGCCTTCCCTGATCCCCGGGCAATACTTGCCGCCCTGCAGTTATCTTGATCGGATACTTCAGTAGATACTGGTGTGTCTTGGCATCGTTGCTGGAGTTGCACCACGCAGCTCTGCACCGCTTCCCAGGTGGCGTCGCAGCCTAACCAATGGGCCAAACCACTCAGTCCATGCACAGATCCCACGTCAACCACCGTATTCTCCTCATGTTGGCGCACCGATCTCCCCGAAGGTTGTGTGTAAGTCTGTTGAAGCAATTCGATATCACTAAAAAGAGTGCTTTGAGCCTTGTGTGCGTCCTTAAGCTCTGCTAAGGCCTTTTGTCGTTCGTGACAAAGGTGCCGCCATACGGATCCAATACCCTGCAGAGATCGCAGTAGCGGCGTTAGTAACTGTTGCACAATTTCTCTGGTTGAAGCGACAGCATTTGCCGTGCCTTCCGTCTGTGTGCCATTCGACTGCAAGATCCTGTCAAAGCTCTCCACCCACGATTTCTCCAACTCTGCACCAGTCTGACCTAAAAGGTCTCTTCCTTCCTTCCCCTCAATACACAAGGAGGTGTCAATAGCTTGGAGTGATCGGATATGCTCGAAAGTCTCATTTATGAGACTTTTGAGTGTCGAACTCAACTCGCGAACCGCATCTCCTGTGCAATGTAGGAGGCGAACGTAGTTGTCATTAGTCTCTTGCTTCTCATGTGTAAGCTCCAGCGCCCGTGAGTTGAGGCTCTGGAGATGCTGGTGCAGAGCTGCTGCCTGCTGCTCCGACAGGCCAAACTCATGCCAAACAGCCTCCTGCAGAAGCACTTTTTCAGCCTCAGACTTCTTCTGCTCCAATACAAGAGCAGCGACACGATCCCATGCCTCCTGCATCTTCTCCAGTAAGTCGTCGCGCTGAGATTTTAGTTCAATGAAATCGAGTTTTTCCTTTGCGTGTTCTCTTCGCTGCTCTTCCATCGATCGCTTACACGCCCGGAGCTGTTGGGAGGTCTCCTCTAGCTCAAGCACAACCGTACGTCTCTGGGTCTCAGAGGCCTGAAGACGGCCCTTTAGGGTGCTCAGATCATCTTTACAGTCAGCTATTGTGGTACGCGCATGCAGAAGCTCCTTTTGTAAGCGCTCAATCTGTCCACGAAAACCGACTTCATCCTCAGTCCTTATTTCCATCCCCGGTGGAAGACTCTGAACGCTCATGTTGTAGCTCACATCTGTGCGGGGCGTGCCATGGTTAGTAATCGACACGTCCTTAAACGGAGTGGCAAGGTTATGCGTCATACTCAAGGGGGGTTGCACCGCAGCGTCTTTAGGGCCGGATAAGCAGTCCCCAAGAGGTCCTGTGCTACGGGCACCAGCGTCGTCCTTACCGCTGCTACGACGCTGAACTCCGTGAACATTGCCGAAATAGCCCATTCCAGATGATGAACGAGTTGTTTCAAAGGAAGGTAGAGTTTCCATGAAACTGGACATTGCAAAACGCACGTCTACTGTTATTGTTTACTTACACAATATATGTCTATGAACTCGAATATTTGCATGGCAAAATTATGTAGAAAAGTTTTTTTTTAAGAAAAACTATTGAATATAACACTTATTCTAAATCCTATCTTTTTAGGTACTTGTATACGCGCGTCCTTCCCCACACACTTAGAAATGTAACCAAGCGGCGGATTAGTCTTATCTTCTTTTCCTAGGAAAAAGAAACATCAACGAATAAAAAGAATCGGACGCACACCACCCTCACCTAAAATCTAATGACGATACCCAGACAAGTTCAAGACCGATTACGGTTATTACCCTTCACATTTCTTCCTTCGTCTCAAAAACTAAAGGGAGCATTCTATAGAAGATAATGCCTCCGCCTCGACATAACGCATCGGTCCGGACATATCAACAAATAAATTTAAACAGACAATTTATTACGTGTTACTATGTGCGAGAGTCTATTTCTCCTTCTCGTACTCGCACAATATCTTATGAATCTCACCCAGACGTTCATTGGCCTCAATGATTGCCCTCGGTCCACGACGATGTACAATCACATCAAGTAGGGTATCCGTCCACGCGTTTAGGCGCGTCATACTCTGGCCCACCCTTCCGCTCAACGCCTCTAGCCGTGCGTGAAGTTTAGCTTCGCGGACTTGCAGAAGCTGCTCCTCTCTTTTACAAGCCTCAACGGCCTTTTCCGTGCCCTCCGCCAGTTTGGCTGTGGTAATATCCACCTCATCTGGGGGAAAGCCACAGAGCCACTCCCGGTGGCACCTCACGACGTTACGCAACAGTCCTTCTAAATCCTCCACTGAAGTCTCTCTGGGGACAGCCTTCCCATCCCCCGACGCCGTCGCTGCATCGCGGCGCGGCAGATCCCCCTCAGGCGACAGCCCCGGCCCGTAGCAGCAGCTCAGGTCACCCGCTTGCGCGAACAGCGCGGACTGCAGCAAGCTCGCGACCTTCACGGCGATGATGTGCTCGCGCAGGCACGCCGTCCCCCCCTCCTTCACCTCGGGGATGATCACCAGCTCCGTATCGCCCAGCGCGAGGCTGGCCTCCGCCACGTCGTAGGGCACTCGCAGCGCCAGCGGCGGCGGCACCTCGGAGGACACCCCGCCCAGGCAAAGCCGCAATGACTCGGCCTCGCGCCTCTCGGGGAGGCCGCAGGGAGGGCTGTAGTAGCTCCACCCGCCGCGCGCCCGGGACCAAACAGGGACGGCGACCACAAAGGCCTCGTTCAGGCCGCAAATCAGCAGGCACAAATTACCCACCGTCGTCAGGTGGATAGTATGCGTCGTCGTCGGGGCGGTGGCGGGGGAAACCAGCGCGCGCACCTCCACCGGAGAAAAAAGATGAAGCTGGAAGGACGCCCGGGGGGCGGCAGGCCTCGCTCCCACAGGAAGCGCCCCGTCCCGCGCAAGCAGGTCGGGCTCATCGACGTAGAGCCCGCGGAGGATCCCACTAGAATAGCATACCAACAGTGCGTGGGTGCCGGCATCCTCATCGATGCAGAAGCAGGTGAGCGCGAGAGCCTCCTCGCCGTAGCTGTCAATGCTTAGGTCAGTCCTGTTTGGAAGAAGATGGTGAATATCCGGCATCCGCGCCAGCTCCTCATCCCGCCGCCGCGCCGCCTCCGTCTCTTGGGCGTTCAGTGGCAGCCTACCATCGCGCGAAACGGCCGCGCCCATCGCAAGGGAACTGAGATTATCCAGTTTAACCGTGAACACATCCCCGCCGCTGCATAGGAGGAGAAGAATCGTCGGAAGGCCCCGCGTCGGCCGCACGCAGCACATATCAACGAGCTCTAACGGTGAGAATTCGCCAGAACTTGGCGAATCCCCCATGATGGGGATCAGACCCGTCACTGGCTTCTCGCGCAAAATCACATCACGCGACGCCAACGGCAACGACGGTGCTGGCGACACAGAAGATGCAGCTCGGGTTCGCTGAGCGCCTGCGTCCTCTTTAGGTGGTAAGGTCTGGCTTAAGGAATCCTTTCGCGGGTGTGCGATGAGCGCGGCGCCGTCATCCTCCCCTGCAGTCGCCACATCGGCTACTTTAGCTGGGCGCTGCGAGCGGCGCGGCAGGCTCCCGGGGAACGCCTCTGCGCGATTTGAACCAACAGGTAACATCGCAAGCGGACGCTTCAGCACTGGTTGACCGGTTCGGCGAATCTCTTGGACATCTCGAAGTAGTCCAACACGGGCGCTGGAATTTTGAGCCTTCGTCCATGCGCTGGTGGTGCCGTTGTCAAACCCCTTTGTGGGCATTCTAAAATCGTCGATAAGCATGGAAGCCCTGTGTCCCTTTGACGAGGATCGAGGAGAGTCATTTGAGACCATACCAGCTTCCTCTACTTCCCCCTCTTTCGCTGTTAATGCAGCTGCTTCGTTTACCATTGAAGTGTGTGATAGCTGCGATGGCTCCGTGCGAGATGCTGACTTTTCCTTTGATTTGGTTGGTAGAGATTTAGATGCTTCTCGCTCTAAAACACTACGAATTAACGGTTTCAGAGCTACTTGGTATATACAGCAAGACTTGAAGTAAAAGCTCGGCGCTGTCGTATCACACACCATGAGCACTCCCGAAACTAACAGCAACAGCAACAGATGGGTTTGTTCAGGATGCCAGCACACGCTACGGACTGTTTCACTCGTTTCAAAAGGAAAGATATCGGTTGGTTCACCAATGTTAATAATGTAGTGTCGATGGCGGGTGTTGCTCATCGCGGCGATGCGATGAGCATCAGGCGATGCATGGAGGCTGTGGCGGAGAAAAAAGGCCCAGTCCTCATCCTTCGCGGTATCTAACACCTCCTGGCTAGACTCACCGAGCTCAAGAAGTGGTGGCTGAAGAGCAACAGCTTTATGATCTGTCCGGTCAGATCCCCTTCCGCCCTCTGCCCTAACGGATTGTGAAGAGGGCGCCTTCTCTGATACTTTTGGCGAAGTGCTCGTATTCACATGAATTCCCTCCCCCTTTTGCTCGGAGTACTTTTGATAAGCGTTAGTGAAACGTTTGACCTCCTCCGGATCATAGCCCAGAGAGGAATTGGGTATGATGCGCGTCCTACGTGTCAACCTCAGCGGAGCCAGACGCTCCTCCTTTGGGAAAGCGCTCGTTACGAGAAAGATGTGACTAGTGCAATCCCGTGTGGCCGTGACAAAGGTATCATTACCAATATGAACAGCACCGTTAGAGCGCATGGGGTTTCAGGTGTCAGCAACCCAAAAAGGTATCTCCACCTTGGGAATAAGTTTTATTAACAAAACTCGTCGCACGTACTGCTACGCTCCACCGTAGTGGATGCCACACAACCTCCTCCAGACGCCTAAAATGGTCTGTAAACCCTCCGTTACGGGTATACGACAATATGCAACGAAAGGCCGATCCCTTCTCTCCCCCTCACTGATTTTTTTGTTACACTAAAAAAGAAACACCTAAAGGAAAAATGGAGTTAGAGAGAAGGCACAGTTTGAAAAAAATTAATCATTTTTCTCCCTAATTCCACCACAACAAAGGCGAACAAAAACTTATGGGTTGGTGTATTTGACATGGTTTAGAGGTAGACCCTAGTTCACCGTGAAGCGTTGGGCATCTCTAGGCTGTATAAATATAGTTACGAAGAAAACAAAGTCTGAATTCTGGTTCGCTGTTACAAAATCTATTCCCCAGATGTTCTCCCATAAGAAAGTGCTCCAGAATATTTGAGAAGAGGGAAAGTAGGTGTATAGCATGACATTTATTCTTCACAGCTTATTATACATCAAAAATGGAAACAGATTGCTGCAAGACACTCCAGAAAAACAGCAATACAGGAAAAAAACTTGCCGTATATTACATCTAGCCTACCGGTGCTACTGAAAGAAAAAAAGAGCAATTTGGTATCAAAGGTATTGATACAAAACAAGGTACTAATATTGCTTCGGATACTGACCTTCTTCGAACACTCCCCTTATTGTATCGATTATTATTTTTCCTGTAGTGAATTCTTCCTGTTCAATAACTTACATCAATATATTAGGGACTGCATACTACAATCGACCCTTTCCCAGTTCGTTTTGTTGCGATTAATGGAGTTCAGATGCGCAGTAAAACATGAAAGTTGATTTTTTAAAAAAGCTCTCAAATTGTACGACACGATTTCTTGTGTATGGATATATGCTTATGTGTGTCCTTCCCTAAACAAACTCTCTCCACATAAAAACACGCACACACAGACACAGGCACCCCTATGACACAATCCCAGAAGGGATGTTATACACAGACAGCTTGACGTGCCCATCCTGCGAGACAGGTCGGCCCGGCACGAACGCGGCAGGACACAAACGCCGCAGGTTTGCCGGTGGAATAACGTACGTTTCTGAGCTGACGGTCTGAAAGTCGCGGTTTTCGGGGACAGGCATGTAGCCTTTGTTCGTGTTGGCCGAACGCGCCGGCGGCGCCTCCTTCGCTGGGTAATCCACCATGTAACTGGAGACCCCATCAAAGGGAACATCCGGTTGCGCGTTGGAGTCACTCTTGAAGTTCTTGGGTGGCTTTGGTAGTTTGCCTTCATCGGAAAGCTTCTTGATTGGATCATCCATCGCACCTTTTGTGGTGTCGTATATGCCGTGTAGTGATGGCATCGGCTCCTGTTTCGGTTTTGCACGTCGGTACTCTGGCATATAACCGGGGTAGTCTGTGCGATTCGTTGTATTGGCGTCAAATGGTAGGCTTTCCTTTAGTTCATTTCGCGGCTTGTACGATTCTGCAGGACGAATATTCTTTCCCTCTATCAGCTCGGCGGCTTCCTGCTTGGTTGTTTTGAAATGGCCAGGCTCAGCCTTTGTAGGGTAGAGGGATTGTTGCTTGCGTCGCCCCTGTTCGCGATCAGCATTCTTTGGAACGTACTCGTTACGGTAGGTGGTCTCCCCAACAAATGGTATTTTTAGGCCAGGGCAACGGTGCTTTCCACATTCACAAATACGGCAAATACAGGTTCGACCATCACCGTAGTCTAGGCTGGCAACGGAATGTAACTGAGTCATTTCTCTTCAAATTCCTCTGTAACTTTTTTTGTTTCTTTCTTCACTTTGTAAACCTATTCAATAAGAATTCAAGCAAGAAAAATGGATCTCCCTAAATGCTAAAATCTTTTTCAAAAAATATGTTTTGGATTCTGAAACACGCATTGAGAGAGGGATACATAGGAAAGGAAAGATGAATAGAGAAAAAGAATGGAAGCAATGATGAATCTTTATTAACGATGTAACCACCTCATGAAACCACTATAATGCAGATGCTCCATTTGGACATAAACATTATAGCAACATTAATGAATTCATTTGTAGTGGTCAGGATCCAACACTGACATCAAGCACTATAAACATCGAAAAGGAATGTACACAGAAAGTCTCTAAAGACCGATAACAAGATAAAAACTGACAATACAATGTTATACATATATACATATATATTGCAATATTCATAGAATTGCATAATGAGAAGTGATTTGATATACATAAGAATGAATGGGAGAAAATACATATCTCTCAAAGTTATTTTTGCAAGTAGTTTAATTTGAAACTCCGCTACGCTAGGAAAGATTTGAAAAATCTAGATTGTCCTCTCTTTACATTTTGCCATACAATCATTTTGCAACATAACAACATGGTGTGTCAGTTGTGGGAGGGTCCATCCCTTCATAGAATCCAAACCGTTGGGTAACCCTTTACCACTCTGCACTGCCGTCTTGCGGAGTTGGCAGGTTTTAAGGTGCTCCATCACCTCCCCCTTTGTGGAACACGGTGAAGTAACTATGTGCCTCGCACCGGTATTTGAGATAGGGCCATTTGACACGTCATGACTAAAAACAGAAGGTACATCATCGACATCATACTCTCTGTTAATCTGCGTATCACATTTCAGAGAGTTTGTCGTGGCCATGTCACACTGAGCGGCATCCTCTTCGCGATGATCATGTCCCAGCTCCCCGGGGTAGGCTGCCTTAATTTCACGAAGCGAAGCCTCCGCTGCGGCACGGGCGACGCCTGACCGCGGCAGGCCGGGCTTAGCGTAGTACGCATCCTGCGCTTGCTCCAACGCAACCTCCGGACTGATGTGGTGTATACTGAAACTACCAATCCACGGTGGCACGACGTCCATTGAGGGACGCTCGGGAACAATACGATCGCGATCCACGCCTGGAGAATAGCATGCCCCGTTACGACCAACGGGAAACTCCACCACATTTCCACTCTGATACATGCACAAGCCGTACATGTGCTTCCTGCAAGCCCCTTTAGGAAGCTTTTTTGGCTGAGCAAGCTGCCGCAGACGCGCATGTCGCGCAACCTTTTGTGGGCCCTCCCCCCTTGAATGACTGTCGACGCCTCCTGGATGCTTCCCTTTGCAGAGAAGAGATTGCCGCTGCTGCTTCCCGATTGCGTCTCTCGCGATCTCACTGAGATTAGAGTGTTTCTGCGTGGCGGTGTCTCTTTGCACAGTCTCGTCTTTGTAATCCACGGACCGGCTGACGGATTGTTGCTGTTGCTGATCACGTCGAAGAATTGCTCTCACACGCGCAGCATCCTCTCGTCGGATAAAATCAGTGTAGTTATTGTACTGATTTGTCGTGTAAAATTCAAAGCGTGGCCCACCCCAGCCCATGATTCGTATTGGTATGCTCTGCTCTTTTGTTATGTGTGTATGCTTGTGTATGTGTGGAGGAGTCGATTTCCCCCTCAAGAAATGAAAGACCGGAAGTTCAACAGAAAAAAATGCTCTACATAACTAATATCCGAAATGAAAGCAAAAAAAAAGTTGATTTGTTGATACACCTTAAAATTCCGTCAAGGAAGCTTCAAAAAGGAGAAAGCTGCAAAAATAAAATCCAAAGAAAGAAAATAAATGGTTTTTCCTTTCATATATATATATATATGTAAATATATATGGATATGGGGGTGTTAAAATCCACATAATGACAGCATTTTTTAAAGATTGGCCTCCTAGATGTTGTAAAACTCATCCAGTACCTCCTTTAGTAGTAGCCCACCTTTCTCGGAAGGTCGAGGTTGCCTCAGCCCGATCACCTCTGTCATGGTTACGCCGCGCAGCGGACGGTTAGTGGAAGCGCAAAAGTACGGATAAGAATTCCCGATAAACACGCCGTCAAACACAGCCCACGAAACATCAGCATTTCGGTTAGGGCTTTGAGAAGCCCCCCGTGCGGCGTTCCCGAGAGCTTCTGTCCAATTTTGTTTAACCAGGTAACCCTGCTCAAGCACTGCGGAATGCTTTTCAAGAACTTTTGCAAGCAATTTTTGCGGGATCTCGGAGGCCAGAGAGCCGTACTCCTTGACAGATCCCGAAGCATCATCCATGAAGATGTGTTTTTTTATAGGCATGGGCACATCCCACCAAAGTGGGATCACTAACAAATAGTCCACCAGGAATTTCTTCCTCCTAGCTGATGTCGCTTTCTGCATATCTTTAGCGAGCTTTTGAAAGAGGAGCTCACATATGTCCTCATCGTACGGCACATCCAATGTCAGGAGTAAAGGCCTTTGGGAAGAGTTCACTTTTGAACACAAACGGTACAAGGAAGCTGGGTTCACATTGAGCGCATTACCGATGCTTCCAAAATACGCATCTGTATCGTAAAAGGCTGAACAGAAGCGATTCGGGACGACGGTGTTCTTTTTATTAGTAGTAGTAGTATTATCGAGGTGCCCTTCCGAGGTAGATCCGGGGATCGTATCACTGGGCGTTGAATCAACCTTTAGAGCGAACGATCCCAATTGAGGTGCATCCATATAAGCGTTGATGGGAGATGCGCAGAGATCCATGACGTGATAGCCTCGAGCATGCAGATGTCGCTTAAGGGCAACATCCGCGCAGAGCTGCAATGAACCCGTTGCAAGTCCAACTTCGTACCGCAGCGCAACTGTTGCCGCGCGGTAGGTGAAACACTGATCTTTCGAAAAGGATGCAAAGAATTGTCGATCGAAAGTAGGCCCAAAGAATTCATAGCAACGAGAGAGCTTCTCCCACGCAGCCCAAGGGATCGATGCTGTCGGACAGAGAGGATATCCTTTCTTGGTGTACGAACCCCTTGGTTTGATAACATTTATTTCCGCCACCGGACCTTGGATGCGTTTTTGATAATTACTTCGAAAATTACTTTCTTCGCTTACTTTACGAAAATCTAGGGTATAGATATCCGAAGTACGGACATCAACTCCTGAAAATTCCTCCTGCACCAACTTGAAAGCTACAAGACAGTGTCCATATAGGTCAAAGTCCTTCAACAGACCTTTTATCTTCTCAACCACCATAGGATTATGCTCCCCGTCGCTTTTTAAAGATAAATCACGGATTAGTTGTTCGTTGTAGAGGTTTGAAGGAGCCTTAGGCATACATTCGATGGGGCCCTTCTCACTGTTCTGATGAGGAACTGGCTCCATAATGAAGGAAAAGAAACCACCAGGCACATCCTTAACCTTACCACGTGCCACCTGAGACAGAACCCATTTCCCTAGAGCTTCTCGGCTATGCCGTCGGAGCTTATCTTTCTCATTCCATGTGATTCCGTTATATGGATCACTTAGTGCTTCCATAAATTCATCCCGAATAGTGATCCATTTCAAAATGCTAAGCGTTTCCTGATGAAAGGCAAGAGCTGGGTGGAGGTTTGTAGTCCCTGAGAAAAAAAATTCGTCCATTGTTAAATTTTTCTAAAATCCTTATTTTGCCGATTTACTTAAGCAGTTTCTGCTGAATAAGTTTACCTGAATATTCGCTGACTTCTTGAGTTCCCTCTTGTGTGAGTGTTTGCAAAATGATTGGTACAATCTTTCGTCTTGGAACACCAACAGGGTTAATAAAATTTCTAAAAAAGGTGAAATAATAATAATAATAATAATAAATAAATAAAATGCGGATGTAGGAATCAAACAAGGCACATCCCTCAGTACATCCGCATACCATGCAAATGGAAAAGAGAGATTACAATAGACGAAGGAACTGAGTAAAAGAGCAACTAACACATTTTAAGAGCTGCATGAACCTTGATGTGCTGCTGGTGTTGCTGTATCCATGACCATACCTTATGATGATGCCATGATAGTATAGAAGTCAGAACCAATAACAAAATAGGCGCAGGTTCCGGGCTCAGATGCGCGTAGCCTGCGCGGCTGCGTGAAGCACATCCCACAACCCTGTAAAAACAGACCCGACGCTGTCAGCAATGACGGTCTGAAGGTACTGCGTAGCCTGAGCGTTGCTGAGGTCTAGCCGTAGCTTATCCTGCACCTGCATAAGAACAAGGTATGGGTCTACAGCACCGTTTCCTGTGACCTGCGGCAACGAGCGCGCATAACTCATAAGTTGAAGCGTATGCAAGAAAAGCGCAGCATGCTTGCGCAAGATGTTATACGCACTGCAGCAATACGACTTAAACTCAACGTATCCAGCGCTCTCGGGACCACCTAAAACATCAATCATCTCGCGGCTTATCTTCATCGGTGGTGGAAACGGTTTCGGGTCGTTCCCCAAAATATAACCAAAGTCAATATGGAGCAGCCGCCCGTCCTGCGCGACGAGAATATTCTCAAGATGGCGATCCCCGATACCCAACACAAAGGTTATAACACAGTAGCCTGCGAAACTTCGTTTGTACCGATCCATTGCCTCCTGCATTCCCGCGTGAGTGGGGTTGTGTTGACGCAAGTATTTAAGCACATCGCGCTGCACGCTCTGGAAGGTAACCACGTTGAGGATAACCTCAATAAGACCCTCATTGGGGCCTGTGGCAACGACACGGTAAGGTGTCAAGCACAAATCTAAGCCCTCCTGCCGAAGAAGAGTGTCCGCCCAGTATATGAGCTGAAGCACAAGCTGATCCTGTCGCACGTCATCGTTCAGCTTGAACATCATCGGCAACTCTGCAACCGCGTTCGATGGAGCACCAAAGGCCAAGGGCTTGAAAACGTGTGTGTCCTGCGGCACCCCAAGAATATGTCGCAAACCTTGCTTTGACGTAGGGGTTTTCGCCCCCGCCGCCGTGTTTTCTTCCGGCCCATCTTCCTTTTTAATCCGTCCAGACACCATCTCGTGGTGTGAGAAGCGGTTGGCATCAGAAGGACTCTCTGAAGCGATCAAGTCGTGCCCCACTTCTGGAATCACATGGCGAGAACTCGTGGTATGTGCTGCCAGCTGAAACACGACCTGCACCGGGAGTTTGGAACTTTTGAATATGTAGAAGCCAGAGCTACAAATACCCTTGAAAGGGACAGCGGGATGGCATGGCAAGGTAGCCGTTCCGGGCATATCAAGGAGGCTTTCCTGAACAAAGTCACCTCGCTTACTACCTGTGCCGACGTCAGTAGCATGCGGAACACTGGATAATTCTGTCTGAACTTCAGTGTCACGAAGCTGTGAAAAGACTGTGTGAAAGCCGCATGCCATCTTTTCTAGTAATTTCCTGCCAAGCTCAATCTTACCTGGCCGGTCAATAGGGGCCTTCTGAAGCTTCGAGCAGAGCTCTCGCAGGGAGTTAATTAAACGCCGCTGGCACTGAAGACGATTGATAAAAAAAGGCCGCGTTTGTCCCAACATATCCTCCAATTGAAGGAAAAAGCTAAGAATGGGGGATTCCTGCTCCGCGTGCGGTCTCCTCTTGGTCTCACCTTCAAGGGCACTCTCCACGTAACACCCCCAGTATAATGAGCAGCAAAGCTCCCAGTGTCGTGCGGCGCGGTTGAGTAGAAAGCGCGTGAGCTCCCTGGACTTGCTCTCGTGGCGCAGCGCCTGGATAAGGAAAACGGACAACCAGCATAACCTCGCATCACTCTCACGGTTCAGCAGCTGCACGGCGAACTGGCGCACCGGCGCCACACCGCTGAAGAGTCTCGACAAGCAGCTAAGCACCTCAGCCAGGCCAACGGACTTCCATTGCGCGATGAGCTCCGTAGCCACCCGACCCTCTGCCGAGTTCGGCTGGCTCCAGTCAACAGTCCGTAGAAAGGTGAGAAAAAAACGTGGGTCCTTGCAGATGAAGTGGCGATACTTCCACAGGAGTGCAACGTCATCGATGCGCGGTGGATCTAGCTGAATCGGCTGCCGAGAGGCAAGTTCCATCAAACGCCGCCGATCCCATATCCCTGGCGCAGCAGTGGTATCGTATAAAAGGTAAAGCGAACGGGCTTGAATGGCAGCCATTGCCTCGCAAATGTTGTGATCCTTAAAAAGGAAATAGTTGTCGACATATGGCGTATTAGGATCTGCAGCATAAGCGCTCAGTAAAGCTTTTGCGGTATAGCGCTCGTTGGAGTCCTTATCGCCGAGGAACCCTTGTGGTGTGTGCTGCGCTAAGATCGGTATAGGCTCAGAGGGCAGCGGTAAGTAAAGCCGCAGATAGGCTTTTCCGTGTTCCTGTGAAGAGTCACCAAGTGATGATATCTCTTCATTTTCACTCTTCCCAACTGATGTGCCCAACCGCGCTTCACTGTGTAGAAAGTCCTCCGTTATTGCATCCAACCAGGGAATACTAGGAAACATGCCACGATACCGTGCATGGAGTAACGATTCCTCCATAATATTCTCCCGAAAGGATGAAGATACGGAAGTGGAAGAATCCCTTTGGTCGGCTCTACACTCCACACCGCCGTATGAAGGGGTCACGACGTCGGAGGTCTCATGAAGCCCCTGCTTACCTGCAGCCCCCACGGGACGCCGCAGCTCGCACGCCAACCTGCCCATCCGCAGCTCTCCAAGCAAATCGAACGGGTGAAACTGCACCACGCCGAAACAGGTACCGCCTTTGGAGTCGTACACACGACAGTCGACAACCGCATCCAACGGGATATCACACAGACACAAAGGAAACACCACCCACTCGTTGAAAAGGTGCACATCAGGAGATGCCGTTCTGTAGGATTCATTGCGCAACTGGGGCTTTGAAAAGCAGGACTGCATAACAGGTGTGAGCGTCTCATTGCAGTGTAAAACCTGAAGGGTTACGATGAGGCTGTCGACCGGGGTCTCTAGACATTCGAGACCATTTTGTGCAGCCTCACACATCGGATCTATTTTATCTAAGGCCTCGAAAATGCCTTGGATGTCGAACAGATAAACAGCGAAATAGCTGCTCAAAAGTTGATCTGTTGTCACATAATGGGTCGGATGATGGGTCCATCCAAAAGGATCAAGGTCCTCATAGCGTCTTCGATCGATCAAAGCTTGCGACGCGAGCACCTTATCATTTATCATTACTGGATTCGAAGCTACAGGACTCGAAAAAGAAGAACAGGTAAAAGAACGGAACACCCCCTTCCGCAGCAAAAAGTGAAAGTGAAAACCGTCTTCTACGGACCCAAACTTTTTCCTACACAAAAAGGATGATGTATTCTTTTTTTTTTGTTTGTTTTGAGAAGTGGAGAAGCAGCCGGTTGGTGTTATGGTTCAATGAAGATCCCTCAAAATAAAAAAATTTCAAGTCATATGCTGTTTTGGTTAGTTATAAGGCCCATTGCGGTACTACTATTAGGTCTACCATTATTTCTAAATCATTTACATTAATCATGTCCAACTGTGGGATTGAGATGTTTCACTTTTTTATGTTCATCGTTGCGTTATTGTTTTGCCCGCGCTCTCACTTTCAACTGCCAAATACCGCACGTCCTATTTCACAGTGTTCCTGTACCAGTGCGTACACCAACTCATCTCAGTATTACCGCTTCGCAAAGAGTCTAATAGAGAAACCAAAAGTCGTCAACGTGTCGGGTTAATACCCAGTCTCGTGAACCAAATCGAAGTAGGTACCAGCCACAATCTCACGACGCAATTGCTTGGTGCTGGCCACTCCTTTTGCAAGGCTTGAAGAGGCAGGCGGAGGGATTCCAAGCATTTCATAGAGCATGTTTCGAGCCTGTCGCACCTTGTCGGCCTCCGCACCATCCCACTGTGTGGAAAGAAGACTCTGCATAACCCTCAAGCAGCCATTACGTTCCTTCACAATGGTCGTATCCGCGTCTTTCAAGGACTCAATGGTGGAACTCCACACTAAAAGAGCCGTATACAATTCCGTTGCCATCTTACTGCGCACTTTAGGAAACCGGCTTGCAATCACGACGAGCGCGAGCGACCAAGCGTCGTGACGAGCAATGCGATCAGTGCTCCGGCACAGGTTTGCCAGCAAACCCACGAAAACAAGGAGCACTGTAATAGTGGCGGTGAAGTGCTTGAATTCCCGCCGCAATACAGCAACTGCCGCCTGATGATGTGTTTCAGAAAAGACCCCTGCGTTGAGTAAGCTGTCTAGAACGCGGCTCCAAGGAACTAATACGCGCTCAGCATGAACATACTTGGTGGCTACTCCAATTAAGCTCTCTGAAAGACGAAGACGATGATCCCCTTGGGCATCCTCGCTACCGGCGCTAAAAGATTGAAGGAAAGCCTCAAGTCCAGGTCCACTGACGTGAGTAGAAAGATCTCCTGCTGATAGTACCAGCCCCTCCATAGCTGACTGGGTATACACCCTGGGGCAGCGCTGCAGCAATTCGACCCCAAAGAGAAGTAAAACTTGCTGAGTAGAAATCCAGTTCTCACGCTGCGCGCGCAAGACAAGGCTCTGCAAGACACGTGTCTCTGATACCACCGCTTCATCAGTGTTCCCATCCCTGTAAGAGTCTATGGCCGATACCAAATCGATCTGTGCAGTGCCTTCAGGGGAACCGAGCAAACAGCACAGCGCCGCCAGCGCCGCTCCACGGACACGATCGAGCTTCTCCATCATCACCCGTACGATGTTCTGCAAGACGCGCACCACAAGCGATACGTTGCACCACGGCTGCCCAGCAGGCTGGGAACCTTGTGTAGATGTTCGAGAAAGACCATGGAACACGACCTCTGGCAGGACATTCAATGCCTCCAGGCGCACAAAGGAACCTACATCACCGCGCTTGTCGACCGCGTAATCGTGTAATGCCCCCAAAAGAACCTCAACTACTCTTCGGTAGCGTTCTACCTCTATATCTACGCTGTGCTGGAGGGTGGACAACACCCTCCCAAGTGACTGCACGGCGTTGCGGCGGGACTCGACATCGTCCTGTTCCGGATCTCTAAGTTCCGCCTCACCGCGTCGCACGGCCTCGCAAAGCACCTCCAGCACCGACACGTAATATGGAGCCTCTTCAGATGACGAAGCGGAATGGGGCCGTAACGCCGTTAACATGCAAAGGGGAAGTCCACCAACAGCAGCCAAGAAGCCCCGGCGCTCCAACGGAGACCCTTCCCCCGTTGAGCACATCTCTAGCATTTTTTCCAGCATCTTCCCATGAAAATTGGGCTGAAACTCGGTGTAGTAGGCCTTTGCGATCACGCGAAAGGCGTCCGCCGCGGAGTCCTGCACCCAATCAAGGATGTTGCGCCATGTCTCCTCTAGAAACCCCTGCACCTTCGCGAGCGTGCGCGCCTTGACGCGTTCTCCGCTGAGTTTGGTCACGCTGACGTACTCCGGCAGGGGTAGACCTCGCTCCGCGCAGGCGCCAAGCAGCTGGCAGGCCGCCTGCCGCAGGTACTCACCGCCACGTGAGCGGAAGAGACGGGCCGCGTCGAGGCGCACCACCACCTCCGCGAGCTGCTCTCGCTGCACGCCCGACCAGGTCTCCCTGGGCATTCTCAGGACTAGATCCGTGAGAGCGAGCACGGCGCCATGCCGGGTGGCCAGCATAGGATCCAGGACGCGCCCCTGCAGCTCCGCGAAGACGTCCTCGATGGTGCGGGTATCCTCCAGGGGCGCTATCCGGCCGAGGGCGGCGGCGGCGCACTGCCGTACCGCTCGATCCCAGTGATTCACCTTCACCCTCACCAACTCCTCGAGCATCGTGCGGCGATACGTGTCATAGGCCGCGACTTTTGGCGCCACCGTGCAGTAGGCATTCTTCATGGAGGCAAGTGAAAAAAAGTCCATTGTGGTGACCAAGGTAATGCCATCCGGGAAGTTCCCCAGCCGGCCGACGCATTCCTGGAAGGCCGCTGCCGCCGCGCGCCGCACGTTGACCTCTCGATCAAAGAGCGAGGTCGCCACGAGGTGGGTACTGAGTTCTTGCACGTAAGGCTCAATATCGCGTGCGTCGTAGGCCCGTGCAATAGACCAGCACGTATAGCAGGCGGCATCCCGCACGTGTGCTCCCACGCTATAGGTGCCTTTACTCAAATCAAACGAAAGCCCCCTGGTGACAAGCTCCACAACGCGGGGGAGGCCGTCCAGGTCGACAAGGCCCCGCCGGCAGAGCTCCGCGAGGGCCAAGAGACCACCATGCCAGCGGGTATCACTGTGCGCATGAGAAAAAACGCTATACACCGTCGTAACCACCTCACTTGAGAAGTCCTTCGACAGACGCTCGCAGACCCGCCCAATACCCTTCGCGGCGCTCCAGCGCACCACGGTATCTTTATGCCCAAGCGCCTCGAGCAGCAGGCCGATCCCCTCCTCCAGAGCCCCCGCATCCCCTTCTATCGCGTCCTCGTCGTCCAACGCGCCATCCCCATCGTGGAAGGCGCCCCCCCCGGCCGAGGGGAGGGGCCCGCCGAGATCCCGCTCGCCAAGGTTCACCTCAAGTGAAAGGACATCGTGTCGATGATATTTCCACGAGGCCAAACGGTTCCGCAGCATGCAAAGGCATAGCCGCTGGCAGACCTTAACGGCGGTCTTGCACAAGAGGCAATCCCCGCGGTGCCGCTCAAAGAGACGCACGACGCACGGCAAAAGCTCAGCCGCGTAGGGAAGCATCTCCAGGCGCTGGCCGAGTTTGAGGGCCTTCGCCACCGCAAGCAGTACCCCGGGAACGCGAAAGACGCTCACCCCAGCCGTCGCTTGAAGAGAATTCTGGCCCACGCGGTTGGGCAGTGGTCCAACGAGCAGGGTGTTAACAAAGGTTTCCTCATCGCTCTCGATTCCCACACCTGAGGGGCTCGAAGAGGATGATGGCTGCGAAAAACTACCATTCAGAATTGCCTGGGCGTATGAAAAGAAAATGCGCCGATGCCGGTCGCTGTCTGGACGCGTCAGCAATCGCGCGACGACCAGCGCCGCCCCCTCACGACATTTAGAGGCATCGCTCAAGAAGGATACCGCGGTCGTCAAGACAGCATCCGATAATGAAACCCCGGCAGAAGCATCCTGACGCCCGCAAGCTTGGTCCCCCTTGGAAGGCTGCAGCTGCTTGGAGTCGATGCTATTTAACTCAAAAGGGACTAGAATGAGGTTGGAGAGCCACAAGAGCAGGCAGTAGCGCACCTCCCACTCGCGCAGTCGGAGCGGGTCCGAATTCCAGAGCTGCAAGGCATAGAAAACATCCTCATAGTAGCGCACCTCGCTGGGGAAGTGGCTCGTGCAGTTCTTCTCCCCTGCAGTCTTGACTAAGGCATAGAGCGCTCGGCAAACCAGGTGGAGGGGGGTTTTTGGAGCGTCCGCATCGAACATATCAAAGTTTTGCCCCAAGACATTGGGCTCGAGAAGGCGTGGATCGTGGGGGGGGGCGCTCCCGCCCCTGCCAACACCCGCCCCCTCCCCAGCGTCGTTCGCTTGATCGCCTTCGAGGGAGGAACCCCGCGGCTCGCCCTCGGCGAACGAGGCCAGCCTCCCCCACACCTCCGTCGCCGGCGGCAGATAACGGAGGACCAGCCCCACCAGAGGGCCCACCATGCCCTCCAGGTAAGGGTGCAAAAGGTAGGAGCTCTCCTGGTAGCGATCGAGGGCCTTGGTGAGCCTCTCCACGAGGCCCGCGGCGCCCCCCGGATCCTGGCCAACAGAGGGCAGCAGCACGCTGTTGTCCGCAGGCAACACGGCGGCAAGGCGGCCTAACAGGTCTTCGCAGAGCCAAGCATCCTCAAAGAAACCGAGTTCGCACGCGTCCCCGTCCGCCCGTTCGTTTCTATCGTCGTTGGGAAGTGGCGACGCGGACTCGAGGTCAGTAGCCCCAGCAGATGGCTCCACAAGACCCTGTGGATCCGCGGAAGAGCTAGATATGGCAACACGCGTCTGCATACCGTCCCTAGAAACCTTTTGTATGAATTTCCGCTAAGTTTCGAATCGCAATGCTAAATAAATCCTTACACTCAATCAATAAAGAACAAAGATGGTGCAGACCTTATAGTGATTATTTAAATAAAAATAAAAAATAAACATGGCATTGGAAGCAGAACACATCTCTTTGACCTCTATTATTATATATCACGTATTAAAGAATGCACATACATCGATAACAAGCTTCCATACGAGTTTCAGGTGATATAATATAATAACAAGATATATGAGGGGAAGAGGAGAAGGTATCCTAAAACGTACCTGAATCATATATAAAACCATCACAATCGTTGTTAGAACCGATCCATTTATTTTCTTATTGATTGAGTTTCGGTGAAGTTTTTAGGGTGAATCCGTGAATAGCTTTAATTTCTTCTTTAAGAACTTTATTCACGATGCCATGTTGCTGAAGTAAGCTCTTCTCCGCGAACACAGGAGAAGTGATCTGAATATCGAAAAAGCTCCCGCACCCGGCGCTGACATCCTGCACTGCTACGTGCAGCACTGGTTCCAAAGCCTCACTCGACCTAATTTTCGCCTCTATTTGTTCAGCAGTGAGTCGGGTAGCGAGCATCAGAAACGAAGAACGAAACATTCTATTCTTGCTTCACTTATTCCTTGACTTCATAAATATATTTTAAAAAAATCGCTATAATTAATTTAATTGAAACTGACCTTGCTTTTCCATCGTTAAAAAAAAGACCAGGGAGTGTAAAGTAGTGTAAGTGAATTTTAGAATCAAAATAAAGCACGACAAGCAAACCAACAATATCACGCTAAATGATAGTGTCGAACACAGCTGGAATGAAACGCCAAAAGTGCTCCCATTTTAAAAAAACAATTAATACTTTTCAGAGAAGAGAAAAAAGGTGGTATTGAATTAGTTCAACCATGAAATGCATAAATACATATGTGTATGTATATATATATTCATTTATTTATTTGTTTATATTAAACTTATATTAATAACTGTTATTATTCATCTTTATTCAGTGCATTGATAATACTTTGTTATAATGATAAAACAGTATCTGTCAAGGAGAATCACAAAAAAGACAACTAGATTATAGTAATGGTATCCAAGCTCGCAATTTTTATAAGTGGTATATATATATATATATATATATATATATATATATATATGAAGGTCGAATTATACCATCATTTGACCAAAATTTCTCTCAAATATTTTCACTAACTCTTTGTTTTCGACTGCTTACACAAACTTCGGCAAAAAAAACGAATTGAAATTGTCAAAGAAAGGCAACGAACGTGCGAATATACATACTTGAAATATGTATATAAGAACAAGGATTTTTTCCTATATTTTACTTTCTAATATAGAAATCAAACGAATTATGCCACAAAAATTTATATATATTTATATGTATACTATATGCATGAATGTATTCAATCGTGTATGCAGAACTTTTGGATGGAAAATATCACGGTAGAATACTCACAAGAAAGGTAACTAACAAATGATGCATTGCTCCAAGCATATAGATTTAGTTATTTGGATTCAGAGACAAACTGGAGTATGTGAAACATTAGCTGAGCGGAAAAAAAATCGCATATTGAATGTGCGTTGTAACACTCAAAGCTAATAATAGGTATCACTGATTATAGGGTATGCAAAAAAGAGTGAATTATAGCCTTAATTACTGTCAACCTCGGTGGGGTATTTGCCAATGTAGATTTAGCTCATAAAAGAATGAAAAATTAAAGTATCTAATCTATGGCTTTCCTCACCTAACTTAACAAATTAAAAAAATTACAAAAGAGTTATAAATGGCATCGAATTTTTTTCCCAGATCAAAAGATAAGTTCTGTATATTCTTGAAAAACGGACTTGATTGGTGTCTGTAACATTTACCTAATCCCCGTGCAAGTTCATTCTGACGTCGTGGTGTCACACAGATCATGAAGCCACCGGCACCGGGTATTACTGTGCCTAAAAAGTCTTTGCGATCACGAAGAAGCACCATCAGTTGGCACACCCCCCTCTTCCCCCCGAGGAAAATTAGCTCGACTGAGAAGGATGCGCGGAGATATTACCGCGCTTCTTGTGGTAACAGAGTAAGGAAAGACAGGTAAGGGAACCCTCCGCCTTGGCAATCTCGTCCATCTGAAGCTCCAGCACCTCCGTGGGGCGACCAGCCTGCGTCTCACGGCTTGCGAACTGACGAACAAGCTCAGATGTCTTGGGGTATCCGGCGTTGATCACCACCACACGCTTGAAGTGGGAGCCGTCTGGATACTGCACGGTGAACGACAGGGGGTTGCTGGCGTCTTCCTCGGAAGCCGGCGCGGGCAGCACCTCGATCCCGCGGGACGTGAAAACCTCGGCGGCGCATGCGTTGGTATCCATAAGAACCGCAGAGTCCGTAAGGAAAGAGCCCGCAGTCTTTGTGTGAAGCCGTCCCTTCACCGGTAGCCGAACGCACTCGTAGGGGTGTTCCCTGCCATTTTCATCGATATATGCGTAGTTGCCCATGATCTTCTTCAGCTGTGCGAAGGCCTCATCATTGGTACGGGTCGATTGCCCGACAAAGATATACTTTCCGACAGGGAAGATGTCTCCGCCGTCGGTATGTGCGGGCTTCTCGAGGGTATAGGTGTGGCCAGGTCGCAGGAACTCCACCCAACGTCGGGTATACTCTGACTCTCCGCGGCGGCTTTCGGCGCCTGCACGCGGGATGACGGCGCAGCCGTCATAGAACATCGCAACGTCCTCCATGAACATGCTGTCAGCGTACGTCGCGAGCGCGGGTAGTCGGATCAGCTCCACGTCATATCCCTCCTTTAGCAGTTTCTCAAAAACACCGACGTAAGCGTCGTGTTGCTGTACAACCTTATAGTAGTCAATTGGCTCACGGGAAATGTGCGTCAACTCACACTCCTTGATCGCAGGGGATACTTCGCGTGTGATAACAGTTAGGTGGACCATCTTTTCTCCGGAAGGGTTGGATATAGCTCTGAAAAAAAGGTTTTGGAGTATAACTTATGAAGCTAGGATAAATGCTGTAGTCAAGTGATTCAATCTATACGGTTAAAATTCGGACAAGCAAAGCCAATTCAAGAAGAGATACATAAATAAATAAAGCATATGTGTGTATACTTATTGAAAGTTGACAAAATCTTCAAGAGTACAGTGTTAAAGTGGTTTATGTAGCATGGACTCATTGTTACATATCGTTAAGTTTGATGCAATAACGTTTGAAAACAAAGGTATATTTCTAGAAGTGTCTCTTTTTGATGATATGAGACGACTTGTATCCAATTTTTACGAGGAGGAGCTGCGACCACACAGTGTTTCAAAAAAGGACTAACATTTCGTCTCGTCAAAAGCCAGAAAGCGTGTTGGGCGAAAAAGTGGTCTCGTATTTAATGAAACCTATGCTCCATATCGATAAAATCCCGCATTGGAGGCGTCATGTTCGCCATATCGATTATTGGTTTTATTTCGACTCTAAAACTTTTGTCAAAGATTTTCATGAATTTTTCCCCTGTTTTCTCCTACATACTCCGATTTCTTGATAATGAATATATATATATATATATATATATATTGGGGGAAGGAGGGTAAAGCCACTTCTGTTTCGCAGATAATGAAGCTTTGGTCAAGAAACTAAACCATTCTGGTTGTCACCTCATGAAAGCTAAACACTCACTCTCGGTTGGAGCTGTGTGATGAACACAGAGAAACGAAGACAAGGAGGCGAAAGGGTGTTACGGAAAAATCGGGCCCTAATGTAAGCTAATCGGTGAGCATATAACACTAAGGGGGGAGAGGGGGCTGGGAAGTGTTCCATTCAGCATATCGAATTGACTAGAAATATTATACCTTTCAAAAAGACCTACAAGTTGTAAAAGTGTCCCCCTCACAACCTTTTCAGAAGCGCCAAACACAGATCATGAATACTAAATAGGCACAAATAAAAATTCGAAAAGATACAAAGGAAAATAAACGATGGAAATCGCACTCATAAAGCCAGACCACTATTTCGCTCTGCTCATTATTCTTTTAGGTTATGAGGGATCAAAACCTATGATTCTCCCAATGCCTCATAATTTGTAGAAAAATAAAACAATAATAAAGTAAGGTTGCACAACGAAAGAAAGGGCACAAAAGCCGGAAGATGGTGAGTGAGAAGATAACAAACCCCTCCCATCTCCTGAAAAAAAGTAGGGAGGGAAAGGGTGCAGCGCGATGCGAATACCTCCCTCAAGCAGCTCCCCACCCATCCCTCATTCCAGCTAGCAACCCCCTCTGAGACTCTTTCCTTCTCCGCTCCCCTTTCCGCCCGGTTCCGCTCGCGCGGGTGACTCCGTCTAGTCCATCTCCTGCATGGCCATGTCCGCCGCGGTGACCTTGCCCTTTCCTTTATCGCTGTTCACGAGGCGGTCCTTGCGCTCGAGGATGGCCTTGCGGTGGTTGGTCAGCTTCAGCTTTGTGATCTCGACGTTGGAGGGGTGGATGCCGACGGGCACCGTGGAGCCGTTCGCCTTCTCCCGGTTCACCTTGTCCACGTGGATCACCCACTTGAGGCGGTAGCACGCGGTCACCTTGCCCTCGCGGCCCTTGAAGGAGCCCCGCTTGACGAGCACCTCGTCGTCCTTGCGCACCGGCATCGCCCGGACGTTGTACTTCGCACGGAGCTCCTTGGAGAGCGGGGCGCTCATGAGGATGCGGCGCACGTGGCTGGGCGCCTGGAAGTGCGCGCGGCGAGCCTTGCGGCGGGATCTACACTTGATACTCACCATTTTCCTTCAGAAGGGGGCCCTGAAAGAGTGGTCTGCCTTTTTTTGAAAAAAAGGAAATAGTGCTTAAAAAAAGAGTCGGTGCTGTCACACAAAATGAGCAATAAAGGTAAATACATGTGAAAAGGAAGAGAGGGAGAGAAGAATACCATATAAGGGGTGAACAAAGAACCGCATACCACATGGAAAGTTGTTTAAAGCATTTAAAAAAAAAAAAACACCTTCCCCGCATTTACTTTTACCTACTATCATCAAACTTAGATCTTAGAACTGAAATTAATATCCATGATATTGATAGGAAAACAAACAATTCGAATTTTTATACTAACAATTTCAAATACCATTTTAAAAAATTTTACGCTATTAAAGCTGGTTAAAATAAAATTTTAAAACTTTTTCATACCATAGTATCTTGCATCATTGGAGTTATTGAATTTCTTCCTCATTGACTTGCTTGTTGATATAAATACTTAACGGTGCTTGCACTTTCAAAAAAGAAAATGTGGATGACATGCATACATGAAGGTCAGCCCCACACGTGAAGGATGATGGCACCAATGGCTGAATAGAACGAAAAACGCACGCTATCTCGATAGAAGATACATTTTTGCGCTATGAAAAAAACAGGAAAAATACTATTTTGGGGTCGCTCCTCCAAGTGGCGTATCGTTGCACCCATCTACCCGCACATGTTTTCACAGATCTATTAGCCTGAAACCGTGTGCTGCTCATCGAACATTTATATTTTTTCAAAAAAAAAAAGAATAATGATAAAACCTATAATAGTGAAATCATGAAATCGTTCCTCCTATTGTATCCCCGTATCGTATAGATACTATAAATGGATGAGTTTTTTTTTTGTAGAAAACGTTTAATCGATACACCGATTTTGTTTACCCTATCCCCCAAATTTGTGCACCTCAAGCAAGAAACAAATTTGAAAAAAAATCAGCACCAAAACCTAAATATATGGTCCTGAATATTTAAACCTTTATGGAAAAATTACCACTATCTGACTCTCTCTTGCTCTTCCTTACGATAAAAGAAAAAGATAGCTAAAAGACTAATCCTCCCCCCCCTACCCCCCCCCACCTTACTATCTTTGATGAGTATATGGTAGGGAGATTTTATCAATCGGTGTTCACGACAAGACACTATACAATAATTCACGAGACCCTTACTTTCCTTCACTAATGTGTACGCCTGTACATTTGTTGTTCTTGTTGTTGTTGTTGTTGCGTGCCTACGCTTTGTAATTGTCTACTCGATGCTCTTTGCTTAGTATTTCCCGCGTGATTTTCATTCGTAATCCGGATGCCGTGTTTCGGTGCATGTTTCATAACCAGTAACCCATATAGATCTGCCTCTTACAGATGGCACCTCTTAAGGGGAGCCGTTCCGTTCGGAAAGCGATCAATCAACTTACGCCCAACCTCAGCGACCCTCTCGGGGGTGATATTGAAGTGCTTGAAAAGCTTCTCGGCGGGAGCGGAGGCGCCAAAGCCGACCATCCCGACGTGCACGTGCGAATACTTATCCCAACCAAAGGAAACGTAGGGCTCGACGGAGACGACGGGGACGCCGCTGGGGATGATGGACCGGCAGTACTCGGGCGGCTGCTCGTCGAAGAGCTCCTGGCAGGGCATCGAGACCACGCGCACCCTGCGCTCCGGCAGCAGGGCGGCGGCCTCCATCGCGAGGCCGACCTCCGCGCCGCTGGAGACGATGACGAGCTGCGGGTCCTCGGCCTCGCGCATCACGTAGGCCCCCCGCATCACCCCCTCGATCGACGACGCGGCCTGCGGCGTCGTGTTTTGGCGGCTCAGGCAGAGCATCGAGGGCCGCCGCGCGGCGCGGATGGCCGCGGCCCAGGCCCCGCTCGTCTCCGTCTGGTCCGTCGGCCGAAAGACGAGCAGGTTCGGAATCGCCCGCATCATCGCGGCGACCTCGACCGGCTGGTGCGTCGGCCCGTCCTCGCCGAGGCCGATGCTGTCGTGGGTCGCGACGTAGATCACGTGGTGGTGGCTGAGCGCCGCCAGCCGGACCGCGCCGAGGCCGTAGCCGAAGAAGGTGAAGAAGGTCCCCGCGTACGGCAGGAGCCCGCCGTGCGCGTCGATCCCGTTCACGATCGCCAGCATCGCGTGCTCGCGGACCCCGAAGCGAATGTACCGCCCCTCCGGCGTTGCGGCCGTGAAGTCCTTCAGTTTCGCCGACGCCGGGCAGGTCAGATTGCTCGGTGTTAGGTCAGCGGAGCCGCCGATGATCGAGGGCAGAGCCGGCAGCAGAGACGCCAAGCAGTTCTCGCTCGCCTTGCGGGTTGCCAACGGCTTATCGTTCAGCGGGAGCTTCTCCTCCCATCCAGCCGGCAACTCCCCTTTCAGCTGGGCCTTGAACCGGGCGGCCTCCGTGGGGTACTCCTTTGCGTACCTCTCCAGCGTCTCATTCCACTCTCGGTATGTGCGTTCGCACTTCTGCGCATGCCTCCGGAAGACCTCGTACACGGCGTCGTCGATGTGGTACTTCTTGCTGGGGTCTCGCCCAAATTTGCGCTTCAGCGCCGCAATATCCTCATCGCCGAGCGGCGCGCCGTGAACCTTTTCCGTCCCCTGGAGCTTCGACCCGAAACCGATGGTTGTGTTAACGATTATAAACTTGGGTTTTCCGCGCACCAGCTTAGCCTCCGTGAAGGCATTTCGCAGGGCCTCAAAGTCATTGTCGGCGTCCTCGACCTCGATCACGTGAAAGTTCATGGCCTCATGCTTTTGCCGGACGTTATCGGTAAAAGCGAGGGTCGTGGGGCCATCAATGGTGATACGGTTGCTGTCGTACACCACGACCAACTTCTCCAGGCAAAGGTGCCCGGCCAGGGAGAGGGCCTCGAGGCATGGGCCCTCCATCAGGCACCCATCCCCGCAAAAGACGTACGTCCAGTGGTCGACGACGCGGAGCCCGGGGCGGTTGAAGGTGGCGGCGAGGTTGGCCTCGGCGATCGCGAGCCCGACGGCGTTCGCGACGCCCTGCCCGAGCGGCCCCGTCGTGACCTCCACCCCGGGCGTCCACCCCCGCTCGGGGTGCCCGGGGGTGCGCGAGCCGAGCTGGCGGAATCGCCGGAGCTCCGCGAGCCCGAGGGCGTGGCCGGACATGTGCAGGAGCGCGTAGAGCAGCGCGCAGCCGTGGCCGTTCGAGAGGACGAAGCGGTCGCGATCGGGCCAATCCGGGGCCGAGCCGAGGTACGCCATCACCTCCGTCCAGAGCACCGTCGCCACGGGGGCCATCCCCATCGGCGCGCCCGGGTGGCCGGACTTCGCCGCCTGCACGATATCCGCCGAGAGGCAGCGGATGCAATTGGCCACCTCCAACGCTGAGGCCATAGACGTGCGAAATAAAAGAGGGCGGTTAAGACACGTTGAGTAACGGTAAAGTCCGCAAAGATAAAAATTTTAGAAAAAAGAGAAACAAAAAAGAAACCGAGGATAGATGGTGTAACTTGAAATAGGCTAGACCGCGTGTGGAAAAGAGGCACTGAAATGGGTCACGCAAATAAAAGGATGGGAGGAGAAAGATACGTCGTTGGTCGGCGTCACATAGGAGAAGAAGAAAAAAGAATCCGTCACGGCACGGTACGTTTGCCCCACTCCTCAGCCAATATGGACTATATTTTTAAATGAATAAATTACTCAAATAAAGGAAGTGAATGAAAGCATATTACTTCTTCTTCTCAAGCTTCTTCATGTAGAACTGGAGCTCGGCGCCCTCCAGCATCATGCCGTCCGCGCGGCCAACCTGGCCGGGGCGGCTCGTGATGCGGGCAAGGAGGCGGCCCTCACGCAGCTCGTCCGCGATCGCCTTCTCGATCTTGTGGTTGCGGTTGCGGTACGCCCAGGCGCGCTTAAGCTTCGGCGAGGCCTTGGTGATGTCGTACTTGACAGCCGTCGCGGAGGCGGTCGCCTTGCGAGTCTTCTTCTCCTGCCCAGCCTTCGGGCCCCTCGCCTCGGAGTCGAAGTTGATGCCGAAGTGCTTCGCGTACCACTGCTTGAACGGCGAGGCGTCGATCGCCACGATGCAGTTCTTCACGAGCGTCTTCGTGCGCACCAGCTCGTTCGACGTCGCGTTGTACACGACGTCGAGGATACGCGAGCGCAGCGCGATCGCCTCCGTGCCCCAGGCGAAGTTGCCGGTATCAAGGCGCAGCCCGCGCAGCTTGAAGTTGCCGCCGCGCGCGCGAACAGGGCTCACGCGGCGCGGTCCAAGACGCGTGTTCGCGGGAAGGCGGCCCAGCTCCGCCTTCATGCGCTTCCGGTGGATCTTGGTCTTCCCACCGGTGATCTTGCGCTTGTGCAGACGGCTACGAACAATACCCATGGTTGCTGCTATGCTTTCTCCTAGGTGTAATTAAAATTTAGCGTTTACAAAGCAGATGAGAAGGAAAACGTTATACCATGCAACACATTAAAGGTCAAACAATGTCATCCGGAATGCAGACAGCTTTTTATATATTTAAAAAAAAAAAGTAGAATCTTTAAACTTTAGAAAATAAAAACGTAAGAAAAGGGGAATTTCAATTCCTCTTGGACATCCTTAAGAAGGGTATTTGTTCAGCATATTACTTCTTCTTCTCAAGCTTCTTCATGTAGAACTGGAGCTCGGCGCCCTCCAGCATCATGCCGTCCGCGCGGCCAACCTGGCCGGGGCGGCTCGTGATGCGGGCAAGGAGGCGGCCCTCACGCAGCTCGTCCGCGATCGCCTTCTCGATCTTGTGGTTGCGGTTGCGGTACGCCCAGGCGCGCTTAAGCTTCGGCGAGGCCTTGGTGATGTCGTACTTGACAGCCGTCGCGGAGGCGGTCGCCTTGCGAGTCTTCTTCTCCTGCCCAGCCTTCGGGCCCCTCGCCTCGGAGTCGAAGTTGATGCCGAAGTGCTTCGCGTACCACTGCTTGAACGGCGAGGCGTCGATCGCCACGATGCAGTTCTTCACGAGCGTCTTCGTGCGCACCAGCTCGTTCGACGTCGCGTTGTACACGACGTCGAGGATACGCGAGCGCAGCGCGATCGCCTCCGTGCCCCAGGCGAAGTTGCCGGTATCAAGGCGCAGCCCGCGCAGCTTGAAGTTGCCGCCGCGCGCGCGAACAGGGCTCACGCGGCGCGGTCCAAGACGCGTGTTCGCGGGAAGGCGGCCCAGCTCCGCCTTCATGCGCTTCCGGTGGATCTTGGTCTTCCCACCGGTGATCTTGCGCTTGTGCAGACGGCTACGAACAATACCCATGGTTGTTAGATGTGCCTACATATATGCATATACGTCAAAGGAAGAAAAGGGGGTAGTCGTCGTTGACGTATGAACAAAATTGGACATAAAAAAAGGTAAGCATGTGGACCTCATTTTAAAGATAAAAGAGGTGTACAGATATACCGAAAAGGGTGATTTGAACTATAGCGCGCACAATTTAAAAAATAAACGTCAAGTACCACTGAGCAAAATGAAAAGAATCTCTGTAACCTTGTCTAGAAAGAAGATAAAAGCAGGCCCTTTTGCATCCTGATTACAGAAATCTAGTGCTCGACTGTAATCTTCTTTTGGAACTGATGATGGAACAAAAATGAATCCCTCATTCTTGAGGGCAACATGTTAGCCATCTCGCATGGCATATTCGCTTTTATTAACCAATCCCTAATCGAATCGGTTGCTGTCTTCGGTCCGAAATACAGCTCTACTGTGTCGTTCATAAACTGGCCTCTAAAGCGCCCCCCGAATACGACCATTGTATTGCGGCAGGCAACCGCCATGTGGCATTCACGTCTGGAGGGACAGTCCTGATCATAGACTTGCTCAAAAATATTTGCCTCGATATTGTAGATAAACAAATCGTTGAGCTTTTTCTTCCCATTCCACCCTCCAAAGACGTAGACGCTGCCGTGATGGATCACAGCACTATTCCGGGCCCTACCAAAAAGCATCGGCCCGTTTGAAATAATCTTTCTCCACACACTTGTATCAAAATGGTACATGTAGAAATCTTCGCAGCACTCCCCCACAGCATTACGACCACCAAACACCATCATCGTACGCTCATGCGTGAGAGAGGTGTGGGCAGACCGAGAGGGCGGCACCTCCCCAAGCTGCTGGCATTTAACCCACTTTGGCGAGTCGAGGGTGCACATAAAGAGGTCGCTAAGCCGTTTATTGCTGTTGCGCCCACCACATTTGCCCCCAAAGACATACATACATCCCTCAAAAAGGACGGCACTATGGCAATACCGAGTAGAGGGTACCAACGCCGTTGCGGGGATGTTCACCCACGAGCAGACCCCCTCCGTGTCGATGGTGAAAAGTTCATTAAAGCGCCCCCTCCCATTGCACCCACCAAATGAAAAAACCTGATTGTTATACCACACCGCCGTGTGGAAGGCGCGCGGGCTCTGCAAAGCCCCCGTGAGCAACTTTCGGCTCCATTTTTTCCGCAGTACATCATACTCCCAGAAGTCATCCAGATAATTTGACGCGTTATTCTCTGTATCATTGACACCACCGTAGACGTATGCCTTACTTCCATCGGCATTGGCGCAGAAAGTGTGGCCAATGCGGCCCGGAGGCGCTATATCGCACTGCGCCGTGCTCCACCTCCGTGGTGTAGTCGAGAGATGCGGCATGCGTGAGGTCCCCCCGTGGTAAAAAAGAGGAGTGGTAACGAGGGAAAATTATCCCTTAAAAGAAAAGATCTAACAACAGATGTCTACAATAGTTCAATATGCAGGTAGAGTAAATCTACGGCAACTCACTAAGGAGTAAACCAGGAAAAAATAAAAAAGAGAGGATGCACTTTCAGTACGAAGAGTTACACATAGAAAAAGATAGGAATACAGTAGTACTCTATAGGACTAGGTTAATGGATCTATAATCGATTAAAGAAGCAGTCTTCAATGAAGGCGTACAAGACTAACCTTACGCGTTTGCTTCCAAAAAATTTCTCCCCTCATTGTAAGTAGGCKCCCCACCCACCCACCCATCTCGCTGTGCGATCTCACAGATCGTCTTCCTCAAGCCGTGGCCGCACCTCTCGTCGACGACGCGGTGGTGGCAACGCCAAACTCGGCAACTCCAGCGGCTTCGCCCCGGACACGCACGTGGGCACGTATTCATCGTCTTCATCATCATTGCCTCCACTCTCCCCAGGTGCGTTGGGTTCCGTTCCCTCAGTGTCCATCTTCACCTCCGAGGGCGCTGCGTGCGAGCCGACGACAGGGTCCGCCGCCTCCGCGGCGGCCACCGCCCGCAGGCTGTCGAGGAGCCGCTCCCGGCTGAGCGCGCTCGCGCTTTCCGCGCAGAGGCACTTCAACGCATGCCACTCCTCCTGCAGAAGCTGCAAATCCTCCTCGTTCGCCGGGGCGCCGTCGTCTTTGGCGGGGAGGCCCACCCCCGCTGCGGCGGCCACGGCCCCATCCAACGCCGCCCCGCTGCGCTGCTCGAGGAGGTGCCGCCGGAGAGGCTCGAATGCGCTCGCCGGGAGCAAATCCTGCCAGGAGAGCACCAGGGCCTCCCACCAGCGCGCGCTCCGGCCCGCCTCCCCCTCCTCGGCCTCCCCCCACGTCATGGAGGCCCAGGGCATCTGGTGCACGACGTACTCGCCGAGCCGCGGCGTGATAAGCGGGAGGAAAACGTGCGGGGCCCCCCGCATCAGCGCGTCCACGAGCGCCCAGAGCGCCCGGTTCCGCGCCCCCTCGAGGCCCTCCCCGGACGCGGACGCGGAGGGGGGCGCCGCGGCCTGCGCGACAAGGGCCTTCCGCACCGCGGCCCACACCTCCGCGGACTGCGAGAGGTGGCGCAGCGCGAGCCGCGTCAGGGCGAAAATGCGCTCCTCGGAGCAGTTGATGTGGGTCAGAAGCGACGCGAAGACGACCTCGTCAAGCGTAAAGCCGGGCTTCGACGTCGGGGCCGTCATGTTGCGTTCGACTCGGCAAACCCCACCCGAGGCGCTCGACCGTCGTCAAACTTCCAGGGGGTTTTAAACCAAAAAGCAAACGATTCGCGTACGAAGGCAAAATCACGCTACTTAGGATCTGAAGAAAATGATCAGTATAGTCCTAAAAGAGTAAGAATAATTATGTGGAAAAGAAGACAACGTAAAAATAAATCCAATAATCTAAACTCGACCATAACACACTTAATTAGGTGGAATTAAAATATCAGTAGATGCAACATTTCAAAGTTCGCTTAGGGTTTCCATTTTCTATTCTACAGAATATTGAAGATTTACATTAAAAAAGGCGGTTCTAAGAAATACTATAGGGAATCAATGACTTAAACAGATTAAATAATATAGAACTAAAGAACTGCGAGTCATCTCACACGTGTTTCGTACCGTGGCACCACACAGGCAGTGGAGACGCATAGCGACACTGTTTTCTCCTCCCTGCGCTACCTGCGCATACGCACAACAGCAACCCCTCCGACGGACGGGAAGGATATGCCAGTACCCACAGTCATGATGGTAAGGGAAGTCCCTCCCAGTTGGTGGAAAACATTTTAGAAAATACAAAAGGCTACCCAGGTGCTGAGATCGTGCGGCAAAGACCACGCCCCAGCCCTGCTCCCCTCAGATGGTGTTCTTACGCTCAACACGGCCCCACCGCGAACGGCAGGTGCTTCTGTAAATGTGCAAACAGTAAGTTGGTTGTTTCCTCATCACGCGGGAGGCTATACAAATACAACGGAAGAGCTGCGAGTCATCTCACACGTGTTTCGTACCGTGGCACCACACAGGCAGTGGAGACGCATAGCGACACTGTTTTCTCCTCCCTGCGCTACCTGCGCATACGCACAACAGCAACCCCTCCGACGGACGGGAAGGATATGCCAGTACCCACAGTCATGATGGTAAGGGAAGTCCCTCCTAGCTGGTGGAAAACATTTTAAAACACGCACACATACAGAATATATATATATATATATTCTTGGTATATCTGTGAATAATATAAGAAATGAAAATTAGCAAACAAGCACCTTAAATAAATTTTCAAATAGAGTTCAAGGTCCCTACACGCAGCGCAATATCTTTTTTTGAATGGGTTATTAAGAGATCAAACCATGCGAAAAATATTGTGAGCTTTTTGCTTGTACCTTAGCACCTTCTTGGGAACAAAGAAAGTATTCTGTTCGTTGGGTCCTTTACTCCTTGTCATACTGCCCTCAATACGAATTGCAGTACCGATCAAAAGTGTTGGGGTCTATCATCTGAAGCCTTATCATCATTGCATTACGAAGGCTATGCCACTAAAACATCTAATAACCAGACAAGCTTTTGGGAAATGATATTTTATTCAAAATTGAAGAATCTATGCGCAACCGGTATCCGTGGGCTAGATATCAATAGAAAACCCAAAAGGAGATGGAAAATGATGGTACTTTGTGTCTTGGGCGATCTATAACTCAAGATATATTTCCCCATTTAATTCTAAGTTAGATAGGTCTCTAAATTTAAAACGAGGAGAAGGGGGGGGGGGGGGAAGAAAAAGCAAAAAGAAGTATAACCAGACTAACTATCACATGTTATACATAATCACGCAAGTGCTCTGCGCAATATCTGGGAGAAAAAGGTTTTCATCCAGAGAGGGGTAGAATGCTAATGCTACTTTTTCAGTCTTTTTCCCCATAAGCAATAGCATTATCATTAAGAAGAAAAATAAACTGAAAAAAAAAACTTAAAAAAAATTTTTAACCTATTCCCTGCAGAATCTCACATATAATTTCCCTTGATTCACTAAACATTTTTATCTTGTGTACTCCATAATGCCCCCTTTTTAGTAGATCATTTATTAGAAAAGAATCGGTTCCCCTTTTTCTGTGAGCAAAGATCTAAACATTCATTAAAAATCCATCTCTGTAATAAACTGAGCTCAATAAAGACTTGACACACAAAAACAGATACAGGCAATAATAATGGCCCAAAATACACCAATAGTCATCGTAATATAAATATGAATGTATCCATATGTATATATATATACGTCTAACTATTAGAGTCCTTGTATATCAAAATACACCACGTTTCTTTTCAGAGTTGAGCATAAATGATTTTAATTTCAAACAAACTAAACGAATTTGAGATTCGGTGCATCTCTACATAAGCTCTATCTTTATTTCCTACATATACCCCCCTTTTTTTTTTTGGATCAACACTTGGGATTAGCCACTTTTCGAATTTGCTGTTATATTAACGGAAAAAAAAAGATTCACATCAATAATAATAATAAAAAAACTTCAGTTTTATCGTTATGGGACATTCCAGGTTAGCCAACCTAAAGCGCATGAACAAAGTAGAACTCAAGAGCCGAGCCTGAGAAACCATTGAACCCTTTTTCCTTTTACCTCTGTTTATGCTATAAAGCGATAATACTCAATCCCGATATCCTGAAAAGCCTCCTCGTTCCGGATTCCCATCCGGTCGATCACAAACTCCATCTTCCGCTTCCCCTCCGCGAGGTCGACCTTCTGGGCGCCGTTGTGGAGGGCCTCGTACTGCTCCTTATTGATGTTGATGTAGTTGCTCAGGGCCTCCTCGACGTTGATCTTCGCGGCGGCCTCCTGCCATCCGTCGACCGGGACGATCGGGATCGCGACGCTGGCGTCGCCGCTGCCGTATCCCACCATCACCATCGGCTTCCCCGTGATGTCGAGCTTCTCGCGGACGGCCTCCTCGAAGCCGGAGGCGATCCAGCAGGGCAGCGAGGCCGTGTACAAATTCCCGAAGTTCCCCATCGTCCGGCTCCCGAGGCTCATCTTGCGCACGAGGAGCTCGCTAAACCGCTCGTCGCGGCGGAGCACCTTGGCGACCTTCCCCGTGTTCGGGAAGGCGTCGCGGGGCTCCTGGCCGGCCTCGATGGCCTTGAAGTACGCCGGCCGCAGGTCGAGCTCGGCGACCACGCTCGCGGGCTCGACGCCGGCCTTCGCGCAGAGGTCCTTGAAGTAGGCGATGTGGGACTCCGAGGTCGCCCGGGCGAGGCCGCGGGCGTAGAGGAAGGCCATCGCCTGGATTGGCATCAGGTTGTACGGCCGGTGGAAGAAGAGCGCGGCGACCTCGTCGTAGTACCGCCCCGGCGCCTGCCCGAGCCGCGCGAGCATGTGCTCGACCGCGACCGTGACCTCCTCCTGGTAGACGAGCGTGCTGTAGGGCCCGGAGAAGACGGGGAAGTCGGAGAGCTTGCCGTGCGCCTGGCCCCCGCGGTACGCCGCGAGGTCCATGACGTAGCGCCGGTGCGGCTTGCGGAAGTCCGGCCCGCGGTAGTCCGAGGCGGAGCCCGAGTACTGGAGCTGGACGTCGAAGAGCTTCGGCTCGCGCTCGACGAGGAGGGCGGTGGCGCCGGCGCCCTGGGTCTGCTCGCCCGTCGAGCCCAGCGCGTACTCGGCGATGTCGGACGCGACCACGATCGCGACCCGGTCCCGCCCGTCCGTCGCGCAGAACCGGATCGCGCCCTCCATCGCGTAGACCCCGGCCAGGCAGGCGTGCTTGAACTCGGGAACCTCGCAGTGCTGCGAGAGCGGCGGAAGACGGAGGTGCTCGAGGCTCTTGTCGACCATGCCCTTGATGATGATCGCGCCCGCGGAGTTGTCGGACGAGCTCTCGGTGCCCAGCCCAAGAAACCCCACCCGCCCAGGGTCCACGTTGTAGTTCAGGATCAGCCGAAGCACCGCGTTCGCGGCCATCGTGTACGCGTTCTCGTTCGTGTTCGTGATGCGAAAGGACTGGCCGACCACGTTCGAGACCTTATCCCAGTTGTTTCCCGTCCACTGGCACCACTCCTTCAGGCCCACGCGGCAGGGAGGCGCGTAGACCGCCATCCCACTCACGCCGGCGAGTCGGTTCAGAAAACTCATGATGAAACCCACCGGGGGAGGGGGGGGGGGGAAGAGAGGAATTAAGAAATATCCTTTAGGCCCACACTGTGAAATACGTAAGGGGTGCGTTTACCCTCTTCTGGTCTAAGGAAGATGCAAATAGTAATAATAATACTAATAACAGAGATTAAGCTTTGATGAAAGTAATGACTTTGCTCACAAATGAGTGGAAAGAAACTGGGCAAAGTAAAGGCGTGAGGAGCACACACACACCCCAAAAAAAAAAAAAAGAGATCAGAAAAGGGCCTTTAAATAAGCTATAGTTAGGGAAGCATACATTTGAGCAATGCAGTTCTCTTAATATATATATATAGATATATATCATCGAGTCATCACATCATTATTGACTTTATAAATGCGACGCAAAAACGAATACATAGGGTCCCCCTTGGTAAGCAAAAGCCAAGCCTCCAAGTTTTTATTAGGTACAAATAGAGATTTGAATAGTAGAATATAGTAGAGCGACACGCGGGTGAAAAAATTCCGTGAAAAATAATCCCCTTTTCGATTCATTCCCAGCGGAGGATAAAATGTCATCCGGTTCGTGTGTTCTATGAATTGTTTCGTTCGCGGTGAAAAAAAAAGGAAAGGGAAAGAGATACAAAACGCATGCGGGGAAAGAGATCCCATCTGGGCGCCACATTGGCGGGATTTTCTTCCCACACACGTACGGGGAGAGGCGGGAGGGGGTCTTCCTCCCTAATCCTTCTCCTCATTTCCTCTAAGGGGCGGCGCCGTTGGGGGTGGAGCCGGTCTCGTAGGTCGCGAGGACGGCGCGGCGGTAGCCCTCGGTCTGTCCCCACATCTGCGCGGCCTGCGCGTTGAGGGGGGACTGGTTGTTGGGGTTGTCGAGCAGGGCCTGGACGGAGAGCAGGACGGCCCCCGCCGTGTAGGCCGCGGACCAGCGCTCCTTCAGGATATCCAGGCAGATCGCGCCGTGCACGTCGACGTTGGGGTGAAAGCAGGGCGTCAGGAAGCTGACGGAGGGCGCCGTATAAGGGTAGTTCGGCGGGAAGTTCAGGGAAAGCCGGTACTCGAGGCCCTCGTACGGGGTCTGCTCCACCCCGCGGACGGTAGCGACCCAGTGGAAGAGGTCATCGTTGTGCGGGAAGGCCGAGATGCCGTCGACGTCGTTTAGGACGAGCTCCATCAGCTCCTTCTGCAGCCGCGCCGCGGCATTGGCCCTGTCCTGTACCTCACTGCTGCTATGGGAAGACATACGCGGAAGAAGGTTTCCGTGGATATCAGAAATATGTGGTATAGATGAATATATATATATATATATGTATGTATATGTGTGTTTGTGTGTGTATTCGAGTATGTTTATGCGCACTAGAACGAGCAAGGAAAATATTTTTTTATTATTTTGAAAAGGGTGTTTTGGCGGTGGAGGTTGGAAATTAGGTAAAGTTCTGGTGATCACTAATGCTTCGCCCACATAACGGATGCAGTTTAGAGAAATGATAAATAGTAATTCAAGAATCAAAAAGAACAATACGCGTCACAAGTCCCCCACCTCCTGCGGCTGTCATCAGCGGGGACTATTTCTCATAATTTTTAAAAGCAACATAGTATTTGACTAGAGTAGTTTGTCCTGTGGGTAAAACAACAAAGAAACGGAGTACTAAACCATACAATACGGCAAGAAGAAAACTACGCCGCACACTGGTATCATGGATTTCTGCTATCGCCTCCCTAATGCAGTGGTTTACTCCAATGGCCTCTAAAAGCGAACGACCCCCGGGATCAGGATGTGCGCATTTACCCGCCCCTTCTTTAAGGCGTGTGTGTGTGGGGGGGGGGGGGGTGTCTTGGAAGACCGCGACGATTTCGCGCCCTACAAAAAACGGCCCTCCCCCGATTAGGGCAGCTTCATCGTGCGCGGGAGAAACTCGCGGGTATACCACGCCGACCACTCCCGCGACTCCGCGGCGCTGAGGATGTCGGGCGCGCGTGCGGCCCCCCCCCCGCCCCCCGCAGGACGCCGAGGAAGTGCTCGAGGACGTTGGCGCCCAGCAGGCGGGCGTAGGGCTTCGACAGGACGATCTCCTGCAGGAAACTGCACCGCTCGACGTCCTGTCGGGCAAGGACGCGATTGACGACGGCCCCCGCGGGCTCCGCGGCCTCGCGCGCGAGGAGACGCGCGGCGCCCGCGGGGGCCGTCGTCGGGGAGGGGGGGGCCGCGCTCTGCCGCCAAGACGCCGGCCACTCCGCCGGGGTGAAGAAGCGCCGGATGTGCAGGAGCAAAGACGCCATCACGGACACCCGCATCGGGTCGATACTGCAGTAAACCTCCTCGAAAGGGATCTCCACGTCGTTGAGGAGAAGCGGGTGGCTGCGCAGCGGTCGCGAAAGGTGGATCGTCGGGGCCTCGAAGGGGTAGCGGGGCGGGAAGTGCACGGTAAAGTCGAAGTAGCCCTGAAACCACGGCGAGGAGGGGGTCAACACGCAGACGAGCCCCGGCCAACCCTCCCCGGAATCTAGCAAATCGCCGTCGGGATTGTCAAGAGAGCCCCTCGCCACTGTTGAATTAGCGGAAGGGAGAAGAATCACATCCAACAGCTCACGTGCGATAACGTGGAAAGCCCCAATACGCGCGGGAGCTAGGGAAGAAGAAGGATCGTCAGGTTTGCCATTTTCCTCTTGGTGGGTAGTGGTGGATCTCGCGGTCGGTGCAGACGTCCCGCTTTCAGATGTCCATGAAGGGTCGTATTTGGCAGCTATTGTTGAAATCAATTGAAACTCTCGACGAAGGTATAGTGAGCGGAAAAGAACATCTTGTTTATCAGATAAATGCAACCCATAACCAAACTCCATTTGGGGGGTTTTGATCCTTTTATATTTTCCCTTTGTAATGTGACTAATCAGTAAGATTACTATTATCAATGTGTTGGTGATCACAAATTCACAATGTGATAAGAATATAGCAAAGATGGGTGAAAACAAACAAAAAGTGCGGAGCATTTTCTCCAATGGTCTTCGATCGAGAAAAAGAGACCAAAGGAAGGAAAGCCATAGGATGGCCTAGTTTTAGTGTACAGAAGATATAAAACGGTTTGAAGAACTTCTTCGCAATAACTCACATACTAATATTGCTAACGTCAACGTAATATCGATAGAGGAAAGTAATTTCTATAAATATAAAACTAAAAAAAAATAGACACATCAAGAAAGTTGCGTCATTTCAAGATCAACTTTTTGTCTCTCTGTACATATCTCACTTGTAAGAATATTAAAAACGTTGGCAGAAGGTGCCCTCGGTAATTAAACTAAGCGAGTTTAGAGTCCCCCTCTGTGTCAAATCTACGAGAGAATGCATTACATTATTATAGAGAGATAGATATAGATATATAGACATATAGATAAGAATAATGAAAATGTACACAGAATTAATTGTGGAGTAATAAGAACGAGTGTATGAGAAGATCATCCTAAAAAAAAAAAATAGAAGATCAACGCTTGGTAAATAAAAAATAATACATTAATAATGAACCAACTATGCCGATTCATCTTGATACCATACTTTGCTATTACACATTCTTAAAATTAAGAAATCCAGGTATCCTAAGCAGATGGAATAGTATAAAAGCCCTTTAAATTTTTAAAAACTAGCCCATAGTCCACATGTCAAAAGAACATTAAAGCAAAACCGCGACGTATTATTAAGCTAAAAGAAAGCTCAACAGTTAACTAATAAAGGATATTGCATAATCCTTTCATAGGGGTGCCTCACGTTTATGCACATCCAAATCTGTACCCTTCTTAAATTTAGACATCTGAAACTATTAACATGTACAATGTCAACAATTATTATTACAGGAATAGAAATAAGTAAATAATAATGTTGCAAAGAATAACTAATTTCATTCCCTTCTTTGAATAAAAACATAAACTATCCACTAACGGACTTATTTGCATCTGAGGTTGACTTAGTATCAGTGAGTAGAAGCTTCTCGGCCTCTGATGCCTGCTCTTCGGCTTTTTGAGCTTTTTCTAACTCATACATTGATCTTTTGTGTAATTCATTTGTATCCCATTCTTTGTCAACCTTTCTCGGGATCTGCGCAATCCATTTCATTGTCTTTTTCTTACCGGTAATTTTTTGTGTGCGTTTCCATATCTCCTCCAGCCTCGAGGACAGTAACACAGTGTGCCCCCAATCAGCGTTTACATTTTTTTCATTAACATCAGATTTTTTTGAATCATCTTTTCTATCATTTAGCCAGAATCGTTCGATCGAGCATCCCATTTCTACATAATACTGTCCCTTTAGTTTACCTACTCACCCAAATCGTCCTTCGGGCCCTACTCAGTTGTAAAGAAAAGTGCAAGTGCAATGACCTTAAGATTTGGATGAAAAATTCAGAGCAAAAAAAAGTGTAGTTCAGTCACACCATTTGTTTGTAATACTAGGGCAGCATCACAGTTGCTTTAGTAATTTAAAGAAGCAAAATTAGCGTTAGAAAAAGTCCAGACTCGCTTCCTAATATCACCCAAATACAGCTCTCCCAATATCCAGCGAAATAGAGCCCAAACTACAACCCATGAAGACTGTTTAAAAGCCTACGATAGGGAAGTTAAAGGTTTGGGCGAACTATATCCATAGACTACCCAATTGGTGTGTTGTAGGAAAGATCAAACTGGAATAGCGTAGCGAGAACATGAATCCGCTACAAATGCAAGCAAACGCACTCATATGAAAAAAAAAGCTCCAATATAATGTACTCACATATAAGGCATCAATGCTAATCTAAAGACCGAAATATACAGTCTTTATATCCTCCATTTTAACAATCATCGTATTACCCCTAGCTTCATGTAAATGGTAAAAAGGTTATCTATGTAAATACAGCTAAATAGGTGAGTAAAGGGCAAATAATTAAATAAAAGAAAAGGATAAAGAGATGTATATTGTTAATTCTCATTATTAAGGAAGCATAGCACCAGAAATAAGGAGCATAAAAAGTGTGTTTAGGAGAATTTTATGACTATTAATGCAAAATAGTCCATTTAAAAAAAAAAAGGATTACAAAGAAAAAAGCAAATCAAGCTGTTTTGGTATAATAATATTGTCTGTTATAATAGTATAGGATTGCAATTCATTAATAATAATTAAAGCAACGAAGAAAAAGTTCTCCTAACGCTTCTCCCTCACGCGATATAGATTTTCTTCCCTTTCTTATCATGTGTATTGCCCAACCCTATATAGATAAAAGGTAGCATAGCAATAGAAATAAAAAAAAAAGGAAAAGTAAAGAGATTAAAAGCAACGACAACATACCTTGAGGGATTTCATCGGGATCGAGTAGGTGGAACCAGACCAATCTGTTGTCTCCAAGCCAGCAGCGAGGATGCAGTGCGGGGCATCGTACATATTGTAAGGCCCGTCGAATCGATCCCCCGCCGTCCACACCCGCGCCTGGCCCTCCCACCCCCCGTCAGATAAAATCGAGGGTTCAGGTACGTCATCAAAGTAATCAAGGAGCCCATTAAACCACGCCTGGATCTTCTGTCGCGGGACGAAACCAATGAAATTTCTATTCTGCAAGCTATTAAGCTTGTCTGTTGACGAATCTTGGGGCCCATGGCTAGCATGATTACGAGTTTCCCCATTGCTAGAACTATTAGTGATAATATTCATATTACTTCGGCTAGAGTCAATAAGCACCGTACTTTCGTATTCGTCCAGTATGCAAGAAGCGTTTTCGCAATGGTTTTCTTTTTCAATATGCTTCATAAGTCCAGAGGATAGAGCGAATGCTTCACTCATGGACGTCCTCTGCATCCGTCCGGTTGAATATTTTCCTCCCATGTGAATGACCGTTTTTATGCATGTGTGTTATTTAAAGTGCATTGAATCACTAGGTTTTGTGATTTATCAAAAAATAAGAAGGAATTGAAAAAGGGGGCAATTTTATGATGCAAAGGATAAAGATACAAGCTTAAGAAAGAGAAAGATGTGCAAGAATTTCGGCACCTATTATTTAAGAAAAAAAGGTATTATAGAATTACTTCAGATTTAAAACTCAAAATAAAACAATCATTCGTTCTGTCTTTAATTATGAATGAATGTAATTATTTATTATACTCAGCAAATGACTAGTATCACTACAATAAAGGAACCCGTTAAGTGTATAGTTACGGGAAAAATACCAGTAACAAAAGGGAATAGATATAAACGCGCAACTACATATATATATTATATGCTACTACCCGACTAAATTAATAATAAGCACTAAGATGGTAATAAAAATATCGATAATTGGACCGAAATTTAACTAACTGCATGAATTACGAATCTGAATATTTTCCTCGATTTATTAAATCTCTTTTCTCGTAGATAGCAATCTTTAGGATGAGTTTTCACTTCACATTTATTTCTTGTTAATGTACTCAAAAGTCACAAAAGCTGTTATACATTAAAAGGGCTGAAAAGTTTCCTATATATAAATAACACAAAAAAAAACTGAAAGAAGTAGAAGTTCAATTCCTTGAAATCTTCCATGCAACGGATGAGCATACTCAAAAAAAGAATTTAGACGAAAGAAAAAAAAGAGAAAACATCCATTCGTTTTGTACGTTTTGTGTTCAGCGATCTAAAACCTAGATAATTCTCCCATTTGCATACCTACACGTAAGCCCATTTGCATTCTCAAGATTAAAAGGACAGGTTTTTTTTTTTAATGAGAAAAAGAGAAAAGAAAACTTATACAGAAACTCTTAGTGGGTGTCTGAGGGGAAGGGGAATCGACTTTCCATTATTTGCCCTCTTAATCCTTTATTGAAACGCCTCGTGTTTGTCATCAGCGGAGACAAAGACGCCGGGACGTTTAAACTCCGGCGTGCAGGCGATATTATCCTTGAACCCCCAGAAATACATCCCGATTCCCTGTAAATTTAAGTGCCGGTGCTGAGCTTCATTATAAAGGCTGTAATGTGGACACATCAAGGAGCATCCCAGCAGCCAAGGGGCCATCCACTCTTGAAAAAAAAACAAAATACGATCAAAAAATGCCGGCAAGGCCTGTAAAAAGAGAGGAATAGCATCCGCTTCCGAATGGATACAATCTTGGATAAAATCCCGCTCGTAAATCGACCCTGTCGCCACCTTTGCGTCTTGCTGACGAATGCAATAAAGGACCTTCGGATTGAACGAAATAATCGTCGTCTGTTCGTACATATACTCAGGGTAACGCCGGTAGAGTGTGAGAATCTTGTCCACGCACTCACGAATATTCCGCAGGTCCTTCACCTCGATGAGGATCTTCGTGTGGCGCGCGAGGCAGAAAAGCACCACCTCCTCGAGCGTCGGCACCCGGATCTCCTTAGTCGGGTCCTCCACATAACGACAGGACCTGAGCTCCTGCAGGGTGAGCTCGTCGATGCGTTTGCGGCCTGAGATGCCCTCGAGCTGGCCGTCGGCGTAGTTGTCGTGGAAGACGACGACCTCGCCGTCCTTGGTCAGGCGGACGTCGCACTCGATGCCGCTGCAGCCGTGGTCGATGGCGTACTGGAAGGCCGCCAACGTGTTCTCCGGTATCCCGCGCACGTTCCGGCAGCCGCGGTGGCCAAAGACGAGGTTGCTCCAACTCAGCCGCTGCGGCCCCGAGGAGAGGCGGAGGCGGTGCAGGCGCAGCCACCCCAGCGCCAGGACCGCCGCCGTACAACAACACGCCAAGAGCGGCTTCATGAGGGCCCTCCTTTTCCTTTCCTTCTCGCTTTCCCTCCTTCTTTTCCCTTTCCTATCTTCCTCTCTGTCTTTCTCTCTCGGCTGGATGTGGTTACTTTTAAAGCAGTAGCAACGGTAAAAGAAGGAAGGGAAAAGGTAGGCCTGTTTCAAACCTGGCTCGGTGGTAGTTGTCACACCCTCTTTTTTGTCGCTGATTTCTTTGGTTGGATGTAACGGCGGAGTCACGCGCTTTGTAGATTTGAGGTTGTACTAGGGTAAAAAATGAATACAGAACTTTTGCTTTTGTTTTGGCTAGTATTGTTCCCTTTGCGTATGTGTGTGTGTGTGTGTGTGTGTGTGTGTGTGTGTGGCCCTAATTGCGTTTCGTATTGAAAGGCACCCCCTAAGGAAAAAGAAAGAAATTTCAACAGGAAAGGGTTGAGATAAAAAATACAAAAGATAGATAAATAAACAACATGTTAGAACACATAACGCTAGATGCATGCAAAGGTCTAAGCTCATATAGATACTACGCTGCATACTACGTACGGTATTCAATAATTTAGTGATATGTGGGGGGAAAAAAAGAAGCAATCAAAATATCGGATATTAAAGGGGAATCTAGATGGGAGAAAATATGAAAATAATGATGATTGGAAAGCAAACCTGAACCTTTTCAAGACCTACCACATAGCAACCCAAGTATTTGAAAGGAAAACAATAAGCTTTAATAAGATCAATGATGTAAAAGTGTAGTAGTAGTAGTAGACGATGATTTAAGCGAGTCACCTCATATCCCTTTGCGTTAGATTAGAGCATAATGATGACTTAGTAAGTTTAACTTCTTTTGTTTTTGTTGTCTATCGCTCTTGGCATTAGTGAAGAAACGGATCCATCGGAAGGGCATCGTGGTGGTTCAGGTCGTTTCTGAGAATATCTTCCAGCATCTGCTTGAAGCCCCGATCCCCGCCGGAGAGCCAGTTCACCAAATCCGCCGCAAAGTACAAGTTGTGGTGAAGAGGCAACCAACTCAATCGTTTTTCGCGACTATCCATATAGAACCCTGTCTTGATAAGGTTTACAATATAATCCGGAAAAACTACATTATACCGTCCAAAAGTGGCTGCCACCTGCTGCTGAAAGTTCTGTGCGTCAATCTGAATTTGCATGACCGTGATATCGTTTAACTTTCGCTTGAAAAGCTTACTATACTCCCGCACCAGGGTCGTCTGCACACTAAAGATAAAACGCTGTAAAAAAGACGTATCCAACACCGGTGTTGGCATCGCCGGGCGACGCTCATTTAGGGTTTTCATTTCGGAAATAATATCCTTGACGTAGCTACTTTCATGAATTTCGTCTTTCTTTGGGCGAAGCTTCGCGATCTCCCCGCAAATTGCTTCCATTGGATAGATCGCCTGGCAAACGCAGTAAATGCACATATGCAGAAGCTCCATCGCGGCTCCGTAAAACGCTTTAACACGGCGAAAGTGCTCCTCTGCAAGAGAGCTCGGCAGAAGCTGCACAAGCGAAGATACTAAAGCCTCTTGTTGGAATACCAACGCAATACAGGATTCGCAAGCTACCACGCGATTCACTAATGCGTAATAATGCGTTTTGCTGGCGTATTCTTGGCGAATACGATCCCATATTCGAGGTGGAAAACGGACCCATGCTGCCGCTGTATTGCCCTCACTTAATGGAATATTTGTATTATTAGTACTACTAGTAAGCTGCTCGGGAAAATAAACACATCCATTTTCAGACCCTACAGCTTTTTCCGCAGAAATATGCATCTCCGTCAAAATATCTTGTGTTCGCTGCGAAAAATCGTTCTGCCGCTCAATCGGAACGCTTTTTGAGATCGAAACAAAGTTGTCGGCAATGGTATAGATATAAAGACTTACCAGATCACTTGTCCAGTTGATAATATTCGCTGCTAGAGGTGGGTATCGAATAACTACACGAGCTGCGTATTCAGTTAAGGTTTTGCTCAACAAAATCGCACTTGAGGTTAAAACAGTTGGAGGAATTGATACGCGAGCCGATAAGCTCCCCCCAAGGAGAGCTTCCCCAAGAGCTTCTGTAACTATGCTATTATTATTGCTGTCATTATCATTATTATTCAGAGAAGAGCCATGCACATCAACAAAAGAACCTAACCCAGACGTGGTGCCCGCCTCTTGTGAAGTAATAATGGAAATAATATTAGAATTGCTATTCGCAGCATTATTATTACTAATAACGCTCGCACTGCACAGACTTCCGGAATCCAAACTTTTTTTAACCTTCGTCCAGTACTGCCCGAAGGTCTCGGTCTGGATAAACACGCTTAGATCCGGTGGATCGATCACCTCGGCCGCGTAAAATGGATTTTCCAACGCCGCTTCCCTTCCTTCCCCATTTTCATTTTCCCTTTGAGCGTTTTCCACGTAATCCTTTACCGCTTTTATAGAGACCTGATATGGTTTCGAAGAAATCGGTCGTACTACGCTCAGGGAAAGCGCAGAGAGATCTGACATACTCCAGTTATCCTCTGTCATCCACCAAAGCACCTCCACGGCCTTTGGAAGCTGAAAATGCAAGGCGACAAACCGCTCTAAACGTTCTTGAATCTGCCTATGCGCAAATTTGAGCTCCGCGCGATCGATGCCCGTTATTTTCACCGCCTCTAGAAGCATATCTATCACCACAAAAAGATGCAAGCCGCGGGTAATGTCGAGCTGTTCAACCTTCATGTGCGTAACTGTTAGTGTAAGCTTCTGTAAAAGATCGTTTCCAATACGATGGCCGATGCCTTTCACACAGTGCAAAACATCCGCATGTACAGCGGCAAAATCGGAATCCCTCCGACGACTTTCCTTGCTATGCAAACGAATAATCCTGGCGTACATATAAAGAAAATCAACAAGTTTTGCGGCCATCTGGCAAAAACATAATAAAAGGTGTTTGGGTTGGATTCCCTCTGCAAGGTCCGCGATGGAGGCAGATTCATCCTTGAGCTGAGATATTTCTAGCAAAGATTTCGTAAGAATCTGCGCAGCAATACACCAAAGAAACTGAGCGATTTGATTTCCAAGATCACGGGGTGTTTTCCCTACCATCACCGTCGAAGATCCCACAAGATTGCAATAAGTTGATTCCACAAAACGATGCGTAAGGCACTTGTCTAAAGCAACCTCCACACATTCCCCTACAAGTTGGGGGTTTCTCTGATACGAACGCCAGTCATTGATCATTTCTTTTATGGAATGAACCCCCATAAGGCGATTTTCGATCTCTATGCTGTTCTCCTCTTCCTCTTTGTGCAAAAGCCTCATCGCATCGGTGAGTCTCCCGCTCGAAATCAGCGCAGCGAACTGATTCCGTCTCCATACAATTCTATCAATCGCTTCTATTAAATTTAAAGTATCGGCAACGTTTCCGCGTGTCCGAATGAGACCAAGCAGAGTAACCTGTGAGGCTGCCAATGCTTTTGATCTTCTAATTCCAGTCCTCGCCTTCTTGCAGTCGCTCGAAGTCTGCAAAAGTGAATCGTTTACGCTTCGAATCTCCTCAACCCCCCTCACAAACTCTGCGTAATGAGCGAGCACACGCCTCTCGAGGGTCGTGCTCACGATAGCGCACTTCTGATGGAGATCTAAAATACGGGTATTCATCCCTTCCTGCTCGTTTTGGACTTCCTCCTCTATATCGCAGTAAGAAGGGACGAGGTGCATCAATTCGTATTTCACAGCATCGTAGGTGCAGTCAAAATACTTACGATCAACCTGCAATTGCACCTGCTCGTCAGTTAACATCTCTTCCTCATGCGACTCCATCATCATCACTTCACTATGCTCGCTATCCCTCATATGTGTATCGCTTTCTGGATGAGGCTCCTCCCCCTCGTGTTTGTGGTCATTATGTTTAAAATTTCCATTTGATTCTCCTTCGTCTTTTTTGTCAAGTTTGAGTGGATCCATGCGGATGTCTTTTAATGTCTTTTTGGTAAATCGGTATCCTTTTTTGACACGATGAACCGTGCCCTTGAACGCAGACCTAAACTGATCCGAAAATTCGTCCATTCCCTTTTTGTTCCTTTTTCTCGATTTTGAGGAGAGAAAAAAGAGGGAGAGGAGGGGGGAATGCCTCCGCTCTCGTGCGTGTATGACTTAAACAAATATTAGTAATATATATATATACAATGAAAAAATTAAAAGTCCTGATAGTGATATTATGGACTCAAAGCACAGCAATTAATCTGTAACTTTTCCGAAATCCTACTAAGGATATGTATTTTCCCTGTAATAATAAAGAGATGAGGTTTGGTAAATTGAAACACAAATAACAAAATAGTTCAATTGAGTGCTGCTGATGTAATGTTTGCTTCCATAATAGGAAATAGGTATACATATATCATTAAATTCAAGAGTTTATCTATCTATCTATATATATATATATATATATATATATAATTGTTCTAGTTCTATTCTATTATTGTTGCATGTAAACGCCTCCTCTAGATTCAACGGATAGTATTGGCAAAAGGCAAAAGATGCTGAAGCAATACATCTTTTCCTGTTCTATTGGAACCAAAAAAGAAAGAGGTAAAAATATTTTCGATGAATACCCGTCCAAACCATTCTCAAGTAAGCTAATTCCTTGGAAAGTAGTAAAAGAGGCTGGAGGTGCGGATTATTCAGCTCCTTGCTCCCGCAGGCGTCTCCACACCTCAAGCTGCTCCTGTTGCTTATCAAAACACACCTGCATGAGCTCCTGCGAACTGCGCAACTCCTCAAGTTTGGACAGCAAACCTTGCTCCCGCAGCTCCGCCTCGGCGAGAGCTGTCTCACTAATATGCTTGAGTGATTCCAAATTCGCACACTGCTCGTGAAGCGTGGAGATCTCGGAGTTTAGCGCCTGATCACGGCTGAGAGCCGCCGTCTCGGCATCCCTTGCCCGCTGAAGCTTCTCTGCCAGGCTAGCCATCTTGTGATTTTGGCCCGCGAGGTACTGCTGCAGGCGCTGGAGCTCGTGGTTTGCCGCGTCGAGCCGGGCCTGCAGCCTCTCCAGCCTCGCCGTGTCCGCCGCGTGGGCGCGCTGGAGGTCCGCCAACGCGCGTGTGTGGCCCTCCTGCACCCCCTCCAGCCTCCCGCGGGCGCCGTCCACCTGCTGCTGCAGCGCCCGCAGCTGTGCCACGGCCTCCTCGCGGGCCTCCTCCGCCCGCCGCAGACGCGCCGAGGCCTCCAGGAGCTCGGCCCGCCCCGCCGCCGCGCCGTCCTTGTGCTGCGTCAGGAGCCGCTGCAGGGCCGTGAGCTCCGCGCGCAGCTCCCGCGCCTCGTCCGCGCGCGCTCGGCGCCCCGCGGCGCTGTCGCGCAGCCGGCGCTCGACGGCCTCCCGCTGCCGACGCGCGTCCTCGAGGTCGCGCTCAAGCGCCACCCCACGAAGCTCCGCGGCGTCGCGCTGCGCCTGTACTGCCTGCAGCTGCTTTCGAAGATGCGCAATCTCGACCTTCGCGCACTCAAGCTCGACGGTCGCCGAGTGAAGGGCGGCATCCTTTTCCTGCAGAGCGCAAGCGCTCATCTCCTTCTCACGGCGGCATTCAAAGGCCCCTTCGGCGGCAGTCTGGCGAGATTCCGCGAGCTCCGCACGATGCCCTTCCCGCAGTTGTGCGATCTCTTTACGGTGGCGGTTGAGGGCCTCATCCATCGCAAAATCGTGCTCCGCTTTGGTTTTTTCAAGCTCAAGAATCATCCGCTCCGCCTGTTCACGTGCCCTCAACTCGTGCTCGTGTTTAAGCCGCTGGCAAATAATCCAGCTGCTGTGGAGATGACGCTTCATCAGTTGCACAGTTTCGCGGTAAAACGCGGTCATCAGATCTGACAATATCAGCTTCATCGTGATCGCCTCCTCCGCGTATTCGGCACTGCGCGAAGAAATGTTACTACAAGCTAAGCGACGGCGCAGCTCATTGCAAGCATTCCGCGCGGAGGCCGCATCGTCTTGCGCCGCGGTTACTTGGAGTTGCAGATCTGCGCATTTCTGCTTTAACGCGGCGGCGTTTTCGATAGTGTCCTTATAAAAGCCCTTTTGTGAGTCAAATGTCTCCCGATTTTGCGTCTTTGAGGCTCTTAAAGCAGCCTCTGCCACCTGCAGATCTTTTAAGAGCGCAGATTCACGTTGTTGACTAGCTTTCTCCACACTTGATGCTAAATTGACCTTTTCTTCAAGCTGTTTAATCAGTACCTCCATCCTGTTCTTTTCTTTCTTGAATTTCCTACGTAGAGCGTTCGTAGAGGAAACTTCAGATTCCAAGCGCTCAGCCCAGCTGTTCGCAGACGCCTTCTCTTTTTCAAGAGCCACAAGAACCTTGCGCAGTTCCTCTTTGGATGCAAAATATTTTTTTTCTATCAATTTTAGTGTTTCCTGATGGCTCTGCAACTCGGCTTGGAGCTCCTCCAACCTTTGTCGTGCATCGGTACTAAGCTCCTTCGCCATTTTGGCCTCCGCCTCTTTGTTGTGCAGGCCCATTTCAAGTTCCGAAATGTGCTCCTGTAAGCCAGAAACGGTCAGCTGCTCAAGCTCCCTATGGTGCTGCAGTTTCTCTTGCAAGACTAAATTCTTGCTTTGCTCTTCGTTTAGATGAGGCAAGATAGTTGCTCTCTCCCTCTGCAGCGTAGCAATCGTTTCATCTCGGCTTTCGAGAGCTTGCTGGAATTCCTCCGATTTCTTACGCGCCAGCTCTTCAATTTCCTTAGCGTGCTCAGCAGTACGCTTGAATTCAGCCGAACGGCTCTCCAGCTCCCCATGTAAGCGCAACACTTCGTCTTGAGCGGTTTTCAGGGCATTCTGCGCGGCCTCAGTATGCTGATGGGCTTTCTTCAGGGCCGTTTGCCCCTCCATAGCCTGAGCCTCCGCCTGCTCCATACGGTGGTGGAGCTTGTCGATTTCAATCTCACGCAAAGCAAGCTCCCGCCTGGAGTGCTTCTCAGCTTCTTGCTGCTCGGCGATTTGTCGATCCAGGATCTGGATACGAGCCTCCTGAGCCTGCTCATGACTCTGAACCTTCGCGATGGAGTCCTCTAATTTGCGTACGATACTATCACGCTCGGCGACGGCAGCCTCCGCGCGAATCAGGGCACTTTTCACTGCGTCCCGGTCGCGTTCTACCGCCTCCATGCGAAGACGATGCTGCGCTTCCTCCTGCCGTTGGGCAACGTGACATTGCTCCTGATTGAAAATTTTGCTATTCGCATCCTCCAAATTTGTTTTCAACGCCGCAATGGTCTCCTCCTTCGAGGCCAGAGAACTCTGCAAACAGACAAGCTCACTCTTTAGCTGACGCGTGTGCTCAGCGTACCGCTCGAGATCCTGCGAAAGACTCTTTTTGGCACCAATGTGATCTAAGAGCTCTGCTTGAGAGCGCTCTAAACGGGAAAGTGCATTTTGTATCTCGGCATCTTTGTTACGGCAAAGCGCCTCCATAGCGGATGCGTGTTCGTATTTCTGCTCTTTAAGCGCCTTGTCGTGGATGAGCTCGAGCCTCCGTATTTCTTCCTCTTTGTCCCGCAGGCGTTGCCAATTAGTCTGAGTAGCTGCCTGATGCTCCTCAATTTTGACGCGCAGAGCAGTCACCTCTTGACTGATGGCATGTTGGGTTTCCTGCTGTTTCAGCTGCGCCTGCTTGAGCTCATGCCTCAAGCGCTCATTTTCCTCCTTGTAAGCAGACACAGAGGCATTAGATGTTGTAACCTGATCTCTAAGGGTACTACTTGTCAATGTTGTGTTATCCTTAAGTGTGCTAAGAGCTGTTGTCGCAGCATGTAGTGCGCTCTCTCTATCTTCTAACTGTCGACGGTAGCACTCGACCTCCTCTGAGTGGTGTTTGACCTTCTCATTTGTTACTTCTAACTGCGCCTGAAGTGATCGTTCAGTTGCCTCCGCTTGCACTTTCAGCCGTTCAAACATAATACGAGTCTCTTGTAGAGTCTCCATCGCTTGCCGCAACTGGTCCTCCTTGGAGGCAATCGTACGACTCATTTCAGTCTGGGTGTCAGTAGCCTTTCTAGAAGTTTCCTTCCACGACTGAACGTCCTGGGACGCCGTCTCCACGACGTGCTCCAGCTCCTGTTTCTTCTGCCGTAACTCACACACCATCTTGTCACTAGACTCTCGCTGAGTAATGGCCTCTTGAAGGCTTTGCTGACGTTCATTCAGAGCCCTCGTTAGCCTGTCGATTTCTTCCTTCATCGCATGAAGCTTCTGTTCTAGTTCCTCTGTGCTGCACTTATGTTTAGTAGCATTTTCCTCACATTTTGTCTCAAGCTGACCGACGCGGTACTCATGTTCTTGTCGAGGGATCGAGTCCTCGAGTTGTTTTCGAAGAAGGGTTACCGTCCCATTCAGCTCACGTATATTATCTTCAGACAACTGAACCTTATTTTGGAGTTCCGATGCCGTCGCCAGATAGGTATTTGCTTCTCTTTCTAAACGTTCCTGCTTGGTATCTGCTTCTTTCAGCTTTATATCGCACTCTTCTAGTCGATTCCTTAATTTTGCTATCACTTCAACGTGCTCTTCAGCGTCTCTTTGAAGCTTGTCATACGCTGAAGATAACTTACTGGAGATCGCTTGCAACTCCTTGTCTTTGGCTTGTAGATCACTCTTAAGCGTCTCGTTCATCGATAGGAGGTTACTGATGACGACTTCGTTCTCGGTGATCCTATCTTTGAGTTGAATATAAGCTGTGATTTTTTCCTGTATTTCTGACTTGAGTTTTTTGATTTTCGATTTAAACTGGTCATCGTTTCTTTTATGGGAAACCCTCAGGTCCTCCATCCCCTTTATAAGCTTCTGTATCTGATTGTCCTTATCATTGATTACGCGAAGGTACTCCGCCAAAAGCTGCCCAACATGGTCGCTTGTCATTAGCAATTTGTTAATAGCGTCTAAAAATAAGGAAGCTAACTAAAAATAGTAAGAAAGAGATTTTCGAAATCCTATAAATGATACAGAAAGAGATCTATGTCAAAAAGTCTAATTATTTTGGTTGTGTTAAACACTACCTCTAAGAACAATAGTAGGAATATATATTTAGAAAAAAAAAGGAGAATACATGTGCTCTCTTGATATTAATTTCTGAGATCCGTATTATTTGCTCGCCTCTCTTTCCAAATTGTCGACATATACAAGATGAAAATACTGTACACCATGCGAAAAGAATTAAAAATTCATTAATGTAGGCAATAGCTTCATCTAGAATTAAAACGTGAATAAGGTGTGGGCACAGAGTAAAGCAAAAGGCATGGAAAACGTTAAACAGGGGGATCTTTTCGAAGCTCAACAGTATTTAGCATATGCACAACACGATGTGGCAAGTCCTCCTTCAGTTCCTCCCGTGACTTGTCAGAGACTAAAAGCAGAAACCCCTTCTTACCGGTGGGCACAATTTGAACACCACGCAGGGTATTATCCTCAAAAAGCTCCTTCAGTGGGCTTAACACTTTCGCAAACAGATTAACGTCTGCAACCCAAACAACACAACTTGACTTCGAAAAAGGATGCTGTAATAGCATTTTTAACTCCTCAACATCTTGAATGGCCTTCGTCAATTGAACGACAATGCTACACAAACGTACAAACCCAAGCTCGTTAAACACAGACGACACCGAGTCTGATCTCGCATGCAGCCCTGTGAGCGGGGTGTATGAGCTCAAGAAGACACTCGCCAACTCACTGTGGACGAGGTCCCCCTGATTTGCCGAGCTACTATACGCATCCCGCAGACACGGACACGCCCCTGTCGCCATCCCACGCAACACCTCGACCGGAGCATGGCCCTTTGCGGTTAAAAAGAAGCCTGCGATCAGGACAACCAAAACCAAAAGCGCAGCGGTTAAGACGGAAAAGGGTCTACGCTGCGCATCCGCACGCTTTGGATCCTCCGCCGGTGAGTTGGATTTCGCCCGCTTCACCTCAGGTGTTGTGGTAGTGGTAGTGATGGGGGTAGTGCGTTGGGAGGGCTTTTGGGGAGTCTTGGGCTCTACAGGTGCGCTTCGGCGCTTCGGCGATTTGCTCGTGGTCACAAGATTCTCTTCCTTCGTTTTCCGTACAGATCTAGACTTCTTGGGCGGCATTATTTGCTGATCAGAAATAATAAATCCGCTTTTTTAATATTATATAAAAAATCTTGTTATTTCGCCTTTTCAATACCTGTTTCGCTTTTTCTATCGAAAAGCGAAGGAGATTCTTGAAGATGTCAAGATTCAATGAAAAAAAAATCCATACTTAACACATACAATATATATATATGCTACTTTCACATACCCATCCCCGACTCGCTCCCTAGTGAGAATATGAGAGAAGAATTGTCCACCGTACAGTTCAAGAAGCCCTGATTATATGCCATGTCACTATCCGCAATCGTAAGTAATAAAGAATGATAATTTTAAAAAGTAAAATTCGAAGAAAATGAACGACTGCATCAGAAGACTCAAAGGTATTTCAGTGCAAAAAATCCTTCCCGATACCAATAGCAATGCTGTCTCCCTATGATATTAGGAGAAGTCTAAAAGCCCTTCAGAATCGACTGTGTTCGCTACGTAAGTAACCCTTCTTTTGAATCGCTCTCTTTTGCACTGTCTAACCCTAGATGAGTTTCAAATTCCTGCTCCATTCCATGGCTCTTTGCTAGACTCAGTACAAGCTGTCGAACATGGGGTGTTGGAAGCCACTGCTCACTGTGCATACGCCGGACCAACTCAAGTGCGTACTGCAAATCAGTTGTTTCACTTGCCGCTTCAAGCAAGTGAGTATACGTGTGCGGGAGAAACGGAACTCCTTGCGCCTCCTGTGCACACCCAGCTTCCATTGCCTTAGCAGGCTTCCCATTTTCTACTCTAGAGCGAATCAGAGCCAGATAACAAATACTATCGAGCATCATCTTACCTGAATATTTTTTAAATACCTCCTCCACCTCTTGCGGCCTCTTGCCCTCTACACAGGCGGCAAGGATGTTGCTAACACAGTTGACGTCTGGTCTAATGTTCTCCCGTTCCATCTGTGAAAGGAATCGGAGTGCCTGCTCCCACGCAGCAGGACGCACACACTGCCGCAGCGCATTCCGGTAGTGGCTAACGTTCATCGCGATGCCCTCGTGCCGCGCGGTGTGAAACAGCTCTGCAGCGCGAAACCAGTTATTCGCATCCGGGTTCAGCAGCTCCTGTTGAAGCGCGTAAACGTGACCAAACTGATGCATCCAACCCCCGCCATAGCGTGGCAGCAGCCCTTGACCCGAGGACCGAGGATGCATTGGAACTATTGAGGATTTGTTTGGGGGGGAGTAAAAAAAGCTTATTTTTAGAGAGAGAGAAAAACTCAAAACTCTCTTATTGCGGGTCTAAAATACTTTTTTACAAGGAAGATTAGTTTCAAAAAAAAAAAGTGAAAAAGGCAATATCCATTGAGAGCAAATAGGAAAAGAAGGCTTTGGCGCAGCAATGGGACCAAACATATGAAAATATTAACCATTTTTAATAAAATGAGACACCTACAGTTGACGTAAATACTTTCGAATAAACATCAATGCGAGCTACTAAAACCAGTGCTGGAAGAGCAACAGGTACTTCATGGTGAACAATCGTGGTCAGTATATCCTG
>MJCC01000009.1:524458-550265 GCA_001766655.1 Phytomonas francai
GAAGCGATATAGTGGGTCGTCATCTTTCAGTTCCTAGAGGTATTTGGAACTGCCGTCTCTGACGTGTCCATCACTTTATTTGGAGCGCTGGCGCATACGACGGCGGCGCAGCTTTAAGCGCTTTAAGCGCTTCTTATGCCACTTAGGGCGCATACCGCGGGGCCGGCTGACGGTACCCATTGTCTCTACGCTAATTTTGTTTTAATTAAAAAAAGATTTATGTGTTGAAAAAGACAGAAAAAGAAAAGATTGAGTAAATTTGTCAAAATAGCTTAAAACCAAATCAAAATTCCGAGACATTTCGCTTGAAATGCGAGGTGACTCACCACACATATACGCTTAGAGAAAAATCTGGTATTTACTTATAATAAAGAAAAATTAGTTCGGAACCTTCAGCTTCCCCTCCCGGACCTTGTTCTGGATCTCCGTTGGGCTCTCGCCGTCGATCGTGCAGCCAATCGAGACAGCTGTGCCGAGCACCTCCATCACGACGGACTTCAGGTTCGCGCCCATCGACTTCGGCTGGGCCTCCTTCGCGATCTTGATAATCTCCGAGAAGGCGATGTTGCCGTTGTGCTTGATGTTCTTTACCTTCTTGCGGTCGCGCGGTGGCTCTTTGAGGGCGCGGATGAGGCGGGAGGCCACAGACGGGGTCACCGCCACCGTCGCCACGCGGTTCTTCACGCGAAGCTCGCAGGTGACCTTCAGGCCCTTCCAGTCCTTGGTCGACTTGGCGATATCCTCGCCGATCTTCTTGGCGTTGAGACCGAGGGGACCAACCTTCGGCGCGAGGGAGGCCGTCGCCGCGACCTCACCACCGACCGCACGCACGATCACGGTAATCTCCTGATTGGGATCGAACTTCGGAGGCATTGATTCTTACTGTTACAAGCAAAGAGGAAGATATCCTAATAACACACAGGACGAGACGGTTCAAAAGAAGGGAATTAGGCTAAAAAAGAAGTCGCACTAGAACATTGTAAAATATTATTCATATACAAATTATTCTTTAATAAATGGCCAAATCCAAATGTTAAAATCAAACAAGGTGTCGTCACTGCAGTTAAACATCAAAAAAAAGGGCGCACAAAAACTCTTAAATTTTTGAGTGCAAAAAGAAAAAGCCCTACAACTTGGACTTCTTAATGGTCAGTTAGAAATACTAACTCCCCGTTGGAGCTCATGCTTAGGACACTGCCATTGCAAAACGCACCATTCTGTTCCTCCAGTAGCGGTGCAACGCTCCGCATCACCTCCTGAACCACCGCTCTACCATTCTCAACTGGGAGCAGTTTTTTGGTTTTTTCAACTATCCATAGAGAAGCCTCATCGTTAATCGTCAGTGATTTCTGATAGCGACAGCTAAGGTCTTGAATGGTCATGTGCACAATCTCAAGAGCAGTCTCCAACGAAATAGGTAGATACGGAAAAGTTTGGATGATGGACGTCGAGCGTTGCGTGTAAAGTTCTTGAAACTCGGTATTAATGAAGTCACGCATTTCGTCGAGGCTCTTTCCTTGTGTTCTGCCCTCCTTCCCGAAGTCAGTTGTTACAATCACTATAAGCCGTGCGAGGTCGACACGCGAAAACTCTGGGAACCGTTCCCCACGGCCAAGCACAGGTAAGAGGAGCCTCACCTTTTGTGGCTCCAGTGCTGAAAGGTCATTAATAATCAAAACACCGTTATTGGGGTAGCGTGCGGCGTGTTGGCAAATAATCGGCACAACGGATCGCCGAAACTCGGATAGGCTCATCCCATCGTAGCTTGTACCCGATAGCACCAGTGTGGACTCCCCGAGCGAGCAGTCCTCGTTTCCACAGCGCTGCGCCACGGCGAGGGAAATCACTTCCGCGGTGCGAGTTTTGCCCACACCATTGTCGCCCGCCAAGTGAAGCACGAGGGGGGGGTGTATGTGCGCCAACTTGTACGCCACTGAGCGGAGGATGGGCTCGAGGGAGTACTGCCCTTTCACAAGGCGTGGGCCCAGTCGCTGAAGTCGACCGCGGACATACGCACGATAGGCCTCCCGCTGGTGATCAAAGGGGGATGCGGTTAGAATACACAGAGCACGTCCTTTAAGGCTTAGACGTGGGGAGTTGCACAGCGGTGGATCGACACAGCTCTTTCGAAAATCACTGAAATTAGATGAATCATCGGTGAGTAAAAGGTCCATGGAAGAAAATATATAGATTGCTCCGCTCAATGCAACTATCAAAACTGCAATTGTGCTGAATAAACTTGTATTCATAGTTTTGTTTGATGTTTCCATTGCTACAATCAAATGGCTCTACTTCTTCCCCACCGCCATGTATGTTCCCCTTTGCTAAGTCTCTCCCTATTGAAAAGAACAAATGAACACGAAGAAATCTGATAGAAGCCATTTAAAGCAAAAGTTAAAGACTATAAAGTATCATTCAACTCCATTGGGTTTAATCATAGGTATTCAATTTTTTTATTTAAATAATAAAAAAAAAATGGAGAAACTAAATTATTATCATATATTCTACAATACCTACTAAAACACACTGAACTTTATTTTACCCTTTACATCAAGTTTACTAGCGTTGTATTTAAATGTTGAGTTAATTAAACTTTAATTAACAAATATTTTTTAAAAAATATTATAAATATTTTTACCCCAAAGCATAGCATTTAATCCAATAAGCTTTTTGACCATTCTACCAAATTAACTAGATATCTGTAAATTTTCGTGGGGGCCAGCCCTGTTCACGCACCAAATTATATTATACTCCTGGTCTAAAAAGCATATATACCGACATATTATCAATATCAAAAATACCTTAAAAAAAAATTAAAAATACTGAATTATATCACTCAATGCAATATGTAAAGAAATTATTTTTAAAAAATCCCCTAGGCCTGGTGAGAGTTTCGATCATATAGGACAAGTTGATAAGATTAAACACTATAAAGGGCCGAAATTTTAGATGAGCGTAAGTGTCATGGTGCGTCTGATTTAAGAAAATTAAAGCAGTGGTTAATCTAGACTCTTTCTAAGGATTTCTCCATTTCCTCCTGCAGAATACGTCGTGGGCGATTTTTATACATAGCTAGCGATAGAAAGAAAGCCCACTTTCCCATCATGAACATTCCGATCATCGAGCAGAAGTAACTGTATCCATCCCATCTCTGCTTCTCCATGAGGCCCCTTACCATCAGCCAAATTCCAAGTCCAAGACCAACGAACCCGAGACACAAGAAAACAATATAGAAGTATAAGCGAGCCTTGCTTCCGTATGGAAATCTATCGTATAACAGATAACGAGATTGGAAATACATCCAAAAACGTATACAGATTAAAACAACGACAACAAAAAAACCTGCAGCGGCCCATTTATTATGATAGTGGAAAAGGAAATCGAAGGCACCAACAAGATATGCAATCGCGAAAGCCGCGTAAAGGAAGAGCATTAAGTAATAAATTACCTTCTTCCTTCCATCGCTTGTTTGCTTCCATTCCTTAGACATGTTTTAAGAGAAAAATAAATCGACTTTAGTTAATGAAATGTTTCTAAGCCGAAGTATTTTCTTGAAAATTAAATATTTATAATGTAGCAATGGCAAGGTATACTTGAGAAAAAGTAGACGAATATCAGTAAACAAGCGCATTCATTTGATGAAACAAAAATTTTCAAAGTAATTAAAGGAAAATATTCATACCTACCGAAGGAATATGTGACCTATATTCCCACCACCTGAGTGCTAAATCAGTCTTTCGCCTTAATCGAATGATAAAAGATACATTTAGATTTTAAAAATGTATTTCTTTACAATTTTCGTGGTAAGTGTAAAACTCAAAATGCTCCTGTTTTTTTTTTACGTTTCATCCCTTGTTAGGGCGCCCATAAGGATAGTAACTCGGACCTCTTCACACCCTTTGTTAGGCTTCGTAGGAGCTTCTCATGCCTAGTACCCTCCTCACAGTCACACTTTGGAGAGCAGTGATCAATACAATGCCCCTGAAACAGTTCATGCCCACATTGGGGCTACCATACTTGATGATTGTTATATCGAACACAGCGATCCCATGTCCCCTCCCCCCCTGTAATACACCGTCCGAGGCTGCGAGGGGTGGTGCGCGGGAAGTGTCCAACCCCCCCAATTCCTACGCTTTCATTGCCAGAACGCGTAACGATGTGCAGCCCCTTCGTACCTCTACCCATCTGCCAGGCCCGATGCACAATATTCTTTGCCATCTCGAGAAAATGGAAACTGACCAACAGAGCCGCTAAGCCCTTCCTTTAGGATGGTTTTCAGCTCCCTCGGCGTTGTGAACACGGGCCCGTGGGGTGCCCTCCAGAGCTTCCTCGATTACATTATTTTGTGACCCGTTCTGAAATCTGAAACGAAAAAGAATCATAGGTAGACTCATTTGCAATAACACACTTTCATCGTAAAATATAGGGAATTACTTATTTACGGCAGCTAGACCATTTCATCGAAGGGCGTGTACTAAGCCAAAGATAACGAAATAGTGCTACTGAAAAGCGCAATGCCTATAAAAAACTATAAACTCAGCAAATACCATGGGAAACGGGTGAAATGATCTCTATGTATTCAAAATTAGCAAGATGTAAAATACTACAGGTCATGCAAATGCGCTAAAAAAAATGTATGCGGTTTTAGCGCAAAAAATATATGCTGCTTGTAAAATGAAAAAGAAACAGATCACTAGACAGAATAGCAAAGTAACAAATTTAGGCGTTCTACAATCCAATTGAGTTAAAATTTAAAAAATTCCGTGTGAGCATAACAATCCAAAATATTCAATTTCAGATAATTTTATAGAAGAAAAATTATTTGATATTTAAACCTCCTATTTCCTACCCTAAATACATATATCGATATATATATATATATATGCATTTTATATTGTAGTTGGTTACGCGGAAAACGCCATACACAAAGTAACATACACATAAATAAATTCAAAATTTAGATTTTCCTGCGATTTGTTAATTCTAAACAATAGAAATCAATAAATTCAATACCTCATCGCTTGTATTTTAATATATATATCTACCTAACTTCGTGAGATGGTAGACTACGAACCGAAATCACATCGAAACGAGATTAAAAATAAACAGACAGGAAAACACCGAGAACTGGGAACTTATTGCAATGAGGCATCCTTGTATAACTGAACTGTTAGGATATATGTATATAATTATCATAAAATCCGATTAGATAAACCTTGTTTTTCTGCTTCAAAAGAATGGATTCTAATTTGCTGAGACATTCAATGTTTTTCTCACAGCATTGTTTCAGCCTGGTAATAGAGCTCATAGTTCTCTAACTCATTTTGCCTTTTATTTTTCCCCTTATTCGCAAATAGTATCTTCAAACAATTCCCTAGTTGATTTCGCTATACCCTTCAGAGTATAAATATAGAAGCATATAAATATAGAATAACGCTTGTAGACCCTATACAAATGTTTCCAAACCGTGTCGATGTTCAACTTAAGATCTCTGTCTTTAAACACACATATATAAAGCACGTTTACTACAGAGCTGAAAAGTGTACCAGATAATACCGTCGTTATGCTATATGGCTCCTGAACTCGTAGGAACGCTTTATATGATATCAACAATAACAGCCCTGATGGATAATGGTTCTTGCTTCATAGGAAAGATGAAACTGGAAACTCCTCCAAGTCTACACCTCAGACATCCAAGTGTTCAGCTAGATCAAGAATTTTGCTTATTCATTTTTGCCTCAATTCTCTTCTTAAGCATCATGTTGCGATTCTTCTGAATGACATCTTCGGGAGTGTAAACAAGGTTTTTCACTAAACCCAGACTAGAACCTAGCCAAATAGTCCACTTTGTCGGATCAAAGTGATACCAACGAATACCATTGCGATAATCATTTGCGAATTCGTGATGAAAGTTGTGGTAGCCTTCACCAAAGGTGAGGAGAGCGCAAACAGCCGAATCATGCGAACTGTGGAGATCAGAATAGTTCTGCTTGGCTCCGAAGAGGTTAGTATGGGCCAGACTGTTGATGAAGAAGGTGTTATGATGAACAAAGGCGATCTTGGCAAGAGAGGCATAAAAGTATCCGCCCAGCCAATCCCCCCAACCCAAGCCACAGATCACTGTCGGCAAAACTATCCCGGAGAGGACAGCTAATGGGAAGAAGTGCTTGTGTTGAAACTGGACCACTTTGTTGTACTTATAGTCTGTTATGTCAACCTTTCCGAGAAGTGAATAGTTCTGCTTCATAATCATCCATCCAAAATGAGAAAAGATAAAGCCCCGTTTCGCATTATAAGGATCCTTGTCCGTGTCCACATAACGGTGGTGAATGCGGTGATTCCGGCCCCACCATTTGATAGAACCCTCAAAAGCACCAGCCCCTGCAAAGGCGCACAAACACTCCCAAAAGCGGCACGCCGTATAAGAACGATGAGAAAAGAGGCGGTGATAGCCAACTGTAATCCCAATCATGCCGTTAAATATGTAAAAAAGAAAGGCAACCAATAAAGTTTTCCATTGCAATGGAACCCCCATCCAAAGTGCGCCGGCGGTTGAAAGCAACGGTAAACAAACTACAGCCACGGCAATGTAGTTCAGTTCATAGTTACCTGAGTGGTAACTTGGCACCTGTTGAGGAGGTTTTTCATGGGTTTCAAGCCCATTTGGATTCTGTTTTAAAGACATATATCGTTCTTCTGCTTTGAATGATAGTATTAATGTGCTTAGTAATTCTTTGGGATTAAGAAAAAAAAGAAAACCTATATTTAGTGCAGGTTAGAATAAGTTAAGGGGTAAAGAAATACGTTAGGAATTGCGTAATCAAAAACGTTTCGAGGATCCTCTATTTTTAATTATTCTCTCCTTAATTCGGAAAGTGAAAAGATCCCCGTAAAAATATTACAACAGCTATCCAGAAATTAATCGAAATTTTACTAATAACAATTAAGTCTTTTAAAAGTGAAGACGAAGTGAATGTTCTAAAAGAGGTTATCTGAGATTGAAAAGTGGGCCACACAATCAGTGTATCCAAATGCGAACCTTTTTGTCTTTTGAACCTGTCGCCACTTTTTGCCCATCAGGACTCCAGTCTGTGGCGTAGATCTCGTCACTATGGCCGGACATGTCCTCTACCAGCTCGCGTTTCGCCACAGACCACAATTTTAGTGTAGTGTCCTTGCTGCCAGACACCAACATACGGGAGTCCAGACTCCAGCTTACGTGATACACCGCCGCAACATGCCCTCTAAAGGTCATAATAAACTTGCCATCTGTTGCACTCCACAACTTAACGCTCTTATCAGCTGAACAAGAAGCGATCATCGATCCGTCAGGGCTGAATTGAATGTGAAACACAATTCCTTGATGGCCTGTTATGCGTGCAACAGGTTTAGAACTCGCCTGCGGGTTCCATAGGAACATTGTATTATCGTCCGAGCAGCTTACAAGCCTCTCCACCCCATCAGAACCCTTCATAACTGCCTCATAGCGCTTCTTAGCGTACTCCTGCTTCTCTTCAAGGCTCTCAAAGGTACGCTCCTCGTGGTCAAAGAACCCCGTACGGAGTACTAGGTCCGTGCTAAGGGCCAAGAAGTTCACCCAGTGGGCATGCCCCCGCAGAACGCACTGTGCTGACCCATTTGTCGAGTCCCACATGATCAGCGTGCGGTCCTGTGAGGAGGAGTAGATGCGGCCCTCACCGCCCCACCGAACGCAGGTCACGCAGGACTGGTGGCCCGACAGCGAGAACTGCACCCCTGTCGTGACATGCCACACCTTCAAAGAGGAGTCCTTGCTCGCGGAGACAAATTGATCACACTTGATGTTCTTGTGAAACGGCTCCCATGAAATGTAGGATATGTAATTATTGTGAGCTTTATGTTTTTTGCCACTAAACTTCCCATATTCACCGTCGTGTCTCCATATGATGAGCACGCCATCCTTGCTCCCACTCACTAAGTACTGTCCATCCGGAGACCAAGAAAGCACTTGAACCCAGCTCGTGTGCTGCTTCAGCTCTTCAAATGGGGTAAGGGTGTTCATATCCCAGATTCGAATATCTTTGTCTCCGCCCCCTGTCGCTAATACTCGACTATCTGGAGAAAAGGAAACAACGAGAACTGCTTCACTGTGACCATCTAGCATACCCGCGCAACGAGTCACTGGCCTCACACGAAAGACAGCCTGAGGCTTATACAGAATATCTAATACAGTTTCTTCTGGTGCTTCAAATGTAAGTTTTTCCACATCTTTCTGGCGCACACGGCGACCCTCCTTTAGCATCTTGTCCACGTACCTATTTTTCTGTGCCTCGAACAAAATGTCACGGACGCTACTATTTAACTGCTCCCCATCGATGAAAAAAGCATATGGAATCAACTTCTGTTCCTCTTCCAGAAATGATGACAGAAGATCATCCAGCTGCTTAACAGTGGCCGATACAGGCAATAATATCTGCGTTCCAGTGGGCTCTCCATGGTCGTCGATAAACCGAATCATTATCTTTTGTTCATCTTCGCTGTTGTCACTTAGAAGATCCGCTTCGCGAATAACATCACGTCGCTGCTTCTTACGGACAGGCATATTTATATTGACCTTTTGCTCGTATTATATTTGAAAACGCAAGGAAATGAGATTAAATACAACAAACATACACGCAAAAAAAAAAGAATACTGAAGTAGCAAATTCCATGTCCACAATCTTCATAGGGAATGAAATGCCTAGCCTTGAAACATATCAAAAAAATGTATCTCATTAACAATGATAACATATGCAATTGGTAAAGCTCAATAGAATAAACAATGCGAAAGGTTTTTTTAAGCTTAACATTGTTGAAAAGAAAATCCTAAGGCGATATTACTAGCGAGATAAGCATATGTAAGCAATGTTTTAAAAGCAACTGATAAATAGGGATAAAAGTTGTTTCCGTGGCTAAGTTATATACGTTAAATACAAGAAGTAACGTTAACAGAAATAGTGAACCTGACGCCCCAACACGATTCCTTGAAAACCCCTCACTGCTTTGTGAAGATGTCATTCGCCATCTCGCTCCCGCTTACGGTTGTTTGGCTCCCTTGTCGCAGTAATCGCACCATTTTCTTGTTTTGGAGAGAATTCCTGGATGGACGGAGCAACATTATTACTGACCGTTCCAAAAGGGGATTTAGAAGGCCGCATTCTACCCATTTGATCCAAGACAGCCTTGGAAAGCAAAGTGGTTCCAAGATCACGTTCATACTCCCACGGTTGGGCCATTTCCTTGAAGAAGCTACGTGCCACAGAGACTGCCGCTGCAACGCTTAGATTTGTATTGTCCTTTAAACATTGTTGAATCCAATTTGGAATTTTACGCCGTTTATCGTTCAACGCAAAGCGGCGGTCAACAAAGAACATCATACCGTAATCAACTTTGTTGCGTAAGACACGACCAATACACTGGGATGCCTGCCGCATCGCATCAAAATTTCGAAATTCACTTTCGGGTATCCCAAGGCATACCTCCATCCAATGCATTCGTTGTCGCAGGGGTTCGTCATTCGGTGGCAAAAAAGGGACCCCAAACATGATCACAGCGCGACCGTAGTGGCGATCAAAGTCAATCCCCTCTGCAATCTTTCCTCGGGCAATCGACATAAAGATGGCACCACGTCCGATGTCACATGCTCGGCGGTAGTTTGCCAGGGCAATGGAGGTTTCCTCGACTCCTTGCGTTTCGACAAACAACAGTTTATACTTCGCTAACTCCTGTAGAAAACCATTGCTGTGCCATGCAAGAAGCACCTCACCCATGTACTGATAGCCTGTAAAAAAGCAAACGATACCGTCAGGAACCGTCTTAGCCAATTCCATGAGAAGATTCTCATATGCTGATATCACCAGGGCCTGAGCCTCAGGAGTGGTGCGCACCTTGAAACTACTTGTGAGTTCCTCTGCCGTAATACTGATGCTTTCAGAACTTCTCGTGACGATAACTGGGGCGATACACTTGCGACTTAAGGTCATCTGAAAGGATTTAGTGATGACCGGAGTAAAACCAAGTATCTTGGGGTATATATCCAGGGGGGAGAGAGTTCCAGAGGTAAGGATTACATTTCGATACCGCGAAAAAACATCCCTCAGTGCCAAAGAAGCATCTACGCACACGGTGCGAATAACTGGATCAGGTACATGGGGACGAGTAGGCTCGTGCGCCTCGCACACTACAACAAAGCTAGGTTTTTCGTACCTATCATCAGCGTAGTAGGTAGCCAAAATGGTGTACATTTGGGCAACAAGAGATATGGAATAGTATTTACTCGTGTTTGTTATTTGGAGTGTGGTAAGCAAAGCCTTCAACCGCTCTGATAGGTACTTTAGATGATTAATATCTACAACACACTCCTCTTTAAGCTTTGTAAGAAATGTTAGTGGGTCGGCTACGTATGTTCGCGTAATACGCGTAACGATTCGATGTGTAAAATCTACCAGACGCTGCATGAAGCCCAAGAAATGATCAGCAAGTCGAAGACTACTTGGAATAGCTTCCTCTGCTATAGATGCTGGTATTGGAGGGGCTTCTACTACGAAATTATTCTCCTGAGGCGGTCTTGCCATCTCTGTCAATGCCAGACCGCTTACCAGTCGGTCATACTCATCCTGCAATTGCTGACGGCTAGTAGACTTCAGATCATCAAGGCTTTTGCTAAGGTCTTTCAGGTTTTGCTTCGCTTCAAATGAGTCCCGTTTCGTCAATATAATAGACATCGCCTCAATGCATACATCATCCACATTGTGCCCCTCGTCCATAACAACAATGGTATTCTCATTTAAAAACTCACGAACAACACCAGACACAATAGGATCTACCATGTACAAATAAGAGTGCACAACAACATCAGCCGCCACGAGCGCTTTTCTTGCTAAGTAATACGGGCACACATGGTGCTCCTCTCCGAAGCGTTTAAGATCATCCAACGAGTAAACACCTGGGGGGAGCTCGATTCCCGACTGGTCTAGTGTATCGAAATATGAGCAACGCTCTTCTTCTTGCCAAGGTGCTGTAATACTCCGACAACCAGCATCCACGTCATTCATGCCAAAGTTAGAAGTTACTTGTGAATTCACGCATAAATTCTTCTTTGCCGTTAGACAAACACTCAACAAAGGTCGTAACCTCTCGCCTTCGATCTCCCAGCGTTTTAAAAGCTTTTTCATCTCACCCATTGTTTTAGTCATTTCCTCAACAGTTCTTGTACAGTAAATGACTTTTCGTTTTTCTGACGAATGATGATGAAGATAAGCTACTAGTATTGAAAGTAGCGAAATGGTCTTCCCTGTTCCAGATGGCATTTCAAGTACCATATGCCCCCCCTGATCCAGCCCTCGCTTCAGCTCCGTTATATAATCTAACTGCTCCGGGTAGATGTACTCATATGGGAAAACAACAAGAACTTCATCTACGTAGAACTTCATCTTGTTCGTGAAGTCTAAGGAAGATAAAAGAATGGCAAGAGAAGAGTAGTAAAATTAGTGTCAAATGAGTAAAGGAATTGAACCAGCAATCTGAGCAAGACGAAAAAAACAACAAAATGGAAAGGCTGCATAAGTAAAGCACGATATGTGTGTTTGTTCTAAAATGTTGGCATAAATTGATAGCAGCAAGTACGAAAGCAAAGAATTCCATTTTTTGTTTGCATTTTTCGGAGGATACAAACACAGTAATAGGGGTAATCACACAATCGATTGGTGACTATTTGTACTATTACAATGACCCTACCACGTCCTCACTTACATTAGATTACATCTTGCTCATGTTAGTGGATTCCATGCGTGTATGTGTGTGTATGTGTTCCACGATACCTTTTCAATATATCTAAGCAATGTATCTATATTTCGAGCTGTCCCTTTGGTCACGCTCAATGTACCCTTTTTGGATTAGTTCTTCAACTCTTTGTTTAATTATCATCACATCTAGAGAGAACTGTGGCCTTAGTTGGCTTTGACATTGAACAACAAGATCCTCGTGATCTATGGTGCAAAATCTCTTAAGAATTCTTACTAAGCAAGTGTCAATTGCCAATTTACGATCGTTACCCACCTCCGGCATAGCCTGTCCACTGTTGATAATGTTCGCCCAAGCAAATGACGGTAGAAAATTAATTTTAGAATTACACCCAACGTAATTGTCATTAATTATTAAACTTTCAGATGCATCCTCTACTTGATTAGACTGATTCGAACGTAACAGTACTTTAAATTTGGTAAGGGGTAGCAAACCTTGACGAAGTCTGCTATTTGAAATTCCGTTCACTGCCATGATGTTACGAATACTTTGCTCTGGCATTGTGTTGAATGAAAGTAAAATCAAAGCTTGTACTCCGGAAACGTTAAAAGTATATGCTCCTTGTTTGTATATAGCTCTCAACTCTGCACTACTGGCCTCATGGCACCAAACAAGGCCACGGCCTTTCATATCCCTGAGATAAGCATCTTCTAAGTGGCTAAGTGCCTCTTCGATAAAATGTGGTAGGATCAAAGAGCTTTTGATTGATAGGCAGTCTGGCCAGATCCCCTTCCTTGCAAATAACACGGAAATATCAAACGGCAATACTTTATCCAAAGACTCAAACACTTCTGCAGCATGAAATGACTTGCTAGTATGGAAATCATTTAGCATACCCTCTAAGTGTGCTGTGCTGGTTGACCCCCATCTCTGCTTGATGATTGCAATGAACACCCACTCGTTACCCTCATTGAATTTTTTATTAGGTAAAGTAATTCGCTCAAGCAAACGCTCTTTCAAGCATAGCAGGAAGCACTCGCGCTCAACCAAATACATTAGTATTGAAACAACACCTTCAATTTCTTCATTTACAGAGTTATTCTCCTTTTGAAGTACTATGTCAATATAGCCCGCAAGAAGCTCACAAAATAAGACACAATACTCTTGCTCTGTATGATGATTTTTGATCTCTAACCTTCCATTGAAAATATGAACCAAACCCTCCTGAACTGCCCTTGAGATCGTGAAATCTGATTGAAAACAATCAATAACCAAGCGTTGAAAAACCTCTTGCAATTTAATGACTGAGGTTATATATTTTACTACATTAACTGTCGCTTCACCACCTTGAAGAAGCTGTGATAACTCGCTGCCCTCGTTTTCGATTTCTTCTCGGACTGATGAAGATAGCAATTTAGTCCCAGGCTTATCACGTGAAAATAGATCATAATATTTCCTGAGAACATTCTCATTGCGAGTGCGTAATGCAGAAAAGAACCCATTATCAGAGAAAAACAATTTGGAGCGTGCTATAGGCGAATTAATAACAGCACTTTCTATACTTGACATGACCAACTGTTCTTCATGGTTGGAAAAGTGCTCCCTGCAGCGGTTCCTAACATTTGAAAGAGCCCCATGGATTTTCTCTAAATATGTGATTCCATCAGTATTAGTGCTCCATATTTGAAGTAATTCTCTATACTCACCAGTCAGCCTTTCTACATAAGGATGTAGAAACCTGTCAAAATAAATGAGTTGTGTATCGCATGTGTTCAAAGAGGAAAAAAGATCTACCGCACTGGTGATCAGTGTCCGATTCATAGAGCCCCCAAGGGTATCCTTGATCAATAAATCCTGAGTAATCCGACAGAGGGCATCGGCATGCAGTTTAAATATACGTTCAAAAAAAATTCTTAGTGCAACCTGTCTGAGGGTCGGTTTGGAATGATTTATTATATAATACCGAGAAAGATAACTAAAGGCCCACATACTCCAATTCATGAGAATTTTATAGCGTCCCCAAACATCTAAAACTTTTCGGAATAAATCCATCTCACTTGGAGCCGTAAGATCACGAAATTGGCGGAGATAACTCGTAAAGATTTCATGATAATCCATATATAGAACCTCCCCTAGATCCGAACTAGTGCACTCTGAACCTTTAAAAGTATTTCGTGTTGCGGCTGTATAGACAATGTAGTAGTACTTCATACGAGATGCAGGATCAAGGTGACATTTAAAGTCTTTGTCCGGGAGATCAGCTAGTCTCACCAAATCAGCTTTAAGCCAACGTATTGATTCCCGATCCTCCTCAAGCATCCCTCGGGATATTCTTACTTGCTTAAAGAATATTGCTATGCAATAGGCAATGGTGTGTCTGTTTAATGTAATTATTGAGTCTTATATATAGTTTTGGTTCAGAAGCTTCTATATAGAAGTCCAAATGTTATGTTTTTGTTTAGAGAGGAAATTATATATTAAATATGCGCTTCTTGGAAAATGAAAAAATGAGGTGGAGTAAAGAAAAAAATGCCTGCACATCCATCACTAAAATGTACAATATCAATAGCTTTCATTCCTACAGCTATTTAAAAATGGGAAAAAGCATTTGCAAAAAAGTAGCACTACTTCGGAGGGGGAAGAAGTTACTCGAGCACCTTCAAAATGGCAGATAAACCTTTTCAATATCATCGAAAACATTGGATAAAGAAGCAGCAGTAGCGCAAAAAGAGTTGATTTGAGCCTCTAAAGAATCAATTATTTCCTCAAATTTATCTAAAAGAAGTGAAATTGGATAATTCCTAGAAATTAGTTCTGTCGTAAAACCTGTTCTTTTTTCCTTAAGACCATCCTGTAAAATACTAAATAATTCGTCGACACTATTTGTGAGTTCAGAAAGAGAAAGTATTCCCAATGTATCAGATATAATACCAGGGGCTGATCCTTTTGCTAAGCCTGCAACTGTGGATAAATCTAGAAGTTGCTTCAACACTGTTTCTAGATCATCAAGATTAGAATACTCTACAGTCGACGAATGATTTAGAAAAAAATGATCAGAATTTCTAGCTTCATTTTCACATAACTCATAAAAATATCGAGTTCGAGTCAAAAGATCCTCGGTATCGAAAAATCCAATCCAGAAGTCACGTTCAGCCTTGGACAGAAAAACATGGCTGCATGTTGAGCTTGACAGATTTTGCGTCCTTTGAGTATTTGCATGCAGATACTGCTTGAAATTCGAAACCGTCTTTACGAAGGGTGCACTAGAAGATGCTCTACCTTCGAAAGGAACACCTATCAATGATGTATTAAAATGATGATTAGGTTTTTCAAAGGACCCACCCTCATAGACTTCATATTTTACTCGTCGCATTACTATATTAATCAAATGTTGTTAAACAGAAATAAGTATAGATAGAAAATAATTTATAAAAAAAATCTTCAACTAAAGCAAATCAGCATCTAATTATATATTTCTATATAATGTTTTTGTTATTACTTTATGGATTAGGTATTTCGGTTTGATAATATACATTTAAACAACTTCACCGATAAAATGAAGAAATTCATTTAAGATTGAGTTACAGTTGAAGTCTGCTGGACCCCATTAATAATCTTAACAATTTCTTTCTCCATATCCGAAATGCGTTGGCATAGCTCAGCATACTCATTTTTTTTGCTCTTAATCCTTGCATCATAATCTGCCTCACAATCTTCTATTTCCTTCTCTAGAATTCGCTTTTCTCCTTGACTACTCAATATTTGCGTATCCACTTGAACTAATTTTTGAATTGCTTCCGCCTCCCCAGATTTAATTTGACGCACATAATCCGTGAGAATGTCTTGATGATCTTCGGTTCGAACTTCAAAACTTGACTCGATACATTTGAGTTGTTCTTGAAGCGTGAGTTGCTTTTCTCTTTTAAGAGCAATGCTTCTTAGCCTTTCTATATATGTCTTCTTCAAAGCTACCAAGCGAAGAGAAAGCATGACCATCTCATCATTTAGACTCTGGGCTTCTGTGGAAAAATTCGCCGAAAAATTGCGACCAGATTTTTTCATAGAAGTTCGGCTTGACATAATGACTTAAGATTTCAATATGTTTATATATCAAAAAATACTGATATAGAAAAAGATATTACTTAACGAAAAGGATAATAAAGATGTGAATTGGGATATCGGCATTATGAAGTAAAAGAAAGGTTTCAATTATAGCTTAAGAAGGATCAATGGTTAAAAGTTAGAATTCCATAACCGATAGATCGATTCCCTGTGTTCAACCTCTTTCGAGTATTGTTTTTTTTCCCTCTTCATCGAAAAAGCAGGAGATTTTTTTTCTGATTCTATATTACTAAAATAATCAACTGCTTGTGCTTTTCAACCACTCTCCTGCTTCAGCTGGTTGAATACGAAAAGCCTTTTGAATGAATGCATGTTGTAGCAACTCCGAGGCTGTTGGCCGCTGCTTCGCTGGTGCTAGGCATAGTTCAACAAATCTCATGAACTCACTACTAAAACGTCTGCCACAGCTATTCCACTCAATCTGAGCTGTTCCTAGGGCAATTGTTTGGCATAATTCAAATATCTTCGATTTAAGTGAATCAAATGGATACTTGCCTAGTGCGCACTCTGCAATAGTCAAGCCAGCGCTCCAAATGTCACTATCAAACGAATAAGGTTGAGATTGTATCCGTTCAGGGCTCATATAGGGAATAGAGCCTTGAGAAGAGAACGTTTGTAGGTCTGCGCCGGAAAAAGTTTTAGCTACACCAAAGTCTGATATTTTGACCTCACCTTTACTATTTACAAGAACGTTAGCAGGCTTGATATCGCGGTGAACTATTTTAAGACTGTGAAGATACTCCAACCCCTGGAATAATTCACGCGCAATGTACGCAAGCATCTCCTCACTTAAACCTTCTGGATGTAATTGAATTATATCATTCATTGTTCCTACATCCATATACTCCAAAACAATGTAGAGTCTTCCGTCACGAAAAAAAGCTTCATAGGAAGATACGATATTTTTATGTTTAACCGCAGCCACTTGACGTAGTTCGGATTCAAGGGCTAAACGTGTATTATCTGAGTCACTCTCGAAGGCGATGTATTTAAGGGCATATTTTTCATTACTAATTTTGTGCCGGAGAATACGGACTTTTCCTTGAGACCCTCTTCCCAACTCATTACCTATCTGTAGGTCTTCAAATCGCAACTTATTCATCAAAGCATCTGACTTCGATTGATCCATAGTCGTCGTTGATGGTGCAGACTGGGCAATTCCTGTTTGTTTTACTCGCATCTCCACACCACCTTCACCCTTAACTACAAAGGTCATCGTGTCAGTAATCGATACAGACTGATTCTCTTGCGTGACCTGTAGCTGTTTTAGCGCACGTGGCCTTTTGAGAGGCATTTTGACAGTAAATAAAACTATAAAGAGTATTGAGATTTTCAGATCTATGTTATTCCTTCACTTATTTATTTAAGGGAAAAAAATAGGATAATTAGGTATATAAATATATATTTATATTTTTAAGTGTATATATTTTTGGGGAGGGAGGGACTAAACGCAAAAGATGAAAGGCAAAAAGTGTATAATTCATGCTTTTATATACTACTCACGAAGAAACGTCAAAAAAAAAAAGCTACCGTCACTGCCAATACCACAAATTATAAGCCTCACCCGCTTGAGGTCTCAGAAACATTAAATATTCGGTAAGATGTTTATATATTCCTGCAAAAGTCACAGCACCCTTCTTTTTACGATTTTTTTCAGAACATCACCATGCAGCTGCTGATATAATAGAATGATTCCAAAGGTTTAGCCACTTCAAGCGTATTGAAAAAGAGCTGACCCCCACCTTATTTTTCTAATTGTACGGCGTTGGCCGAGACATTTAATAGCCTACAGGCCCGCACGCCCCCCCTTCCTCCGCGTACGCGCCAGTGAGCTTTTGTAAAAAAAAAAAGGTTAAAACTAGATGAGGGGTTGTAATTGGTAAAATATATTTTTACGTCGCACCGGAAGAATCATCGTCATCCCTTTGAACTTTCATCTTTCCCCCCACCCACCCCCCCTCACACCCCCACCCCTTAAGGATTAGCAATCTATGAGAGCGCCCCGCCGGCTCCTTTATAAAAAGGACTTTGATGCCTGGTCATATTCTATTTTCTGGCCCCAGCGACAGGAAACCCTCCCCCTTCTTGATGTAGTAAATGCCACGGTTGAAGATATTAAATTCGCTTATAATGCGTGGTCACTACTTCGGCTAACTATGTTTTTTGGCATGAAACATCCTAATATATTAAGCGACCTTTCATATACTAGGCCATCAATGGATATAAAACATGGGAAAAATCGGTTATTCTACGAACATGCAACAATAAATGCTAAATTAAGTCCTAAAAAAATTAAAATTGCGTTAACACCTCATGGCCCAAATGCGCAACCCATTCAAGTATTCCCTTGGGATGAAATAATCAGCAAAAGCATCGCTTCGGTCGAAAATGGGGGAATAGAGTTGGTGTTGGGAATGGAAAATGGCATGTCCGAAGCTGTTCATAGTCTATGCGACTACCACGTTTTTATTCCCCAATATGGATCAATTGGCTCCCTATCGATGCTATCCGCACTTTCAATTGCCATTCATACGGCCCATTCTTCTTACCATCGTCTACAGAAGAGTATAAATGCTGAAAGACTCTCAAAATATACAAATATAAGATGCACTCCTAGAAGGAGCAGTCTATGTAATGTTGCTGACGGACAGCCACGGGAATTAAATGTCGAGAAAAAATCTACTGAGCAGACCCGTGCCATTTTAGAGGAGAGGAGAAAATTTTATCCCTTACAAATTGGTATAATCATACATAATGAACTTGGCGATCGTAATATTGGAGCGGTTATACGAAATGCAAACGTCTTCAATTGTGAGCAAATGATTATTCTTAATCGGCGATGCTTCAACCGGCGTGGTGCCATTGGAACCCAGCACCTACTTAACATGAACTACTACAAAGACACAAATGACCCCGCGCTGCAATACGTACTGAAAGAGTATGCGGTTTGGTTGTTGTACCCATTTTACCCGTATCTTCAAATTTACTCAAATTTGAACCCAGATGGTGTTAATTCGGAAACCTTTATTCAGCATGAAGATAATAAACTTAAAAGTTGGCAATCTACCAAGCATCATTTAACCCAGGAGCACCCCCTTGCTCAATGGTTTCCGCACCTTGCCAATAGCGAACTTTATCTAGATGATGAAAGCACTCTCTTTTCGGCAATCGAGGCAATAAAATCCAAGGGCCTTAGAGGTATATTGCTTGCAGTTCCAGAGGAAGGTACATCCCCTCACCCGAAGCTAGCTCATTTATGTTCGCGGACCCTCCTTGTTACTCACCCAAATTACATCAACCTGGACGTGCAGCGTGGACTTAATCCTGCTCTTACAACATCCATTGCTCTTGAAAGAATTCGTTTTTGTATAAACCGGTTAGCTTGATGTTTAAGTTTTTGATAATTAAATTCTATTCATGGCATGCAAGAGTGTCATAGTACCACCTTTCAAGAGCGCATTTAGACTCTTATTTCACGCCTCTTCGACAATTATGTCTCAACAAAATGACCCTTACGGTTCATTTGGGGTGCAAAGACTGATAAGTCCCAGGCAGTACAGTAAATATTTCGAGTGGATAGAGATATCGTCTCTTCATTTTAACATAACAAGAAACAAGTGGCTGCTTTCCTCAATAACAATATGATGAATAAGTTCAGTAATGCACATATATATATATATATATATATATATGTATATATGTATGAGATAAAATAATTTTTGGTGGTAGTGTTTATCCTTTTGTTCATGCTAATATCAATTTTAAGATAAAAATAAAACCTCGACCTTTCTGAAAAGGACCAAAACATACCTATGATGTAGTGAGCACCCTGTATAAATCTTACGAACTGATCACTTTTACATCGAGCATTCCAGGTATATACGATAGGAGTGAAACTGGTCATTGTATTTCAGATGCTAGGCAAAGACTAAATGATATCAATTTCAGTGGTTTGAATATATTTATCTGCTGTATAAACTTCTAGAAATCGAACAAGTTTCGTTTCATTTTTTTAAGATGAAATAGTAGCCCTTATATTACAAGTACATTTGCTCATACCCTCCTTTCATATATATAGATATAGATTGATAAGCAAACATGTTCAAATCTTTCTCAGGGAAAAAAGACTTAAGTTTCATCTCTATCTGTATTTCTCGACTGTGGTCTGCTAATATATATTTTTAGCTTTACCAGTAGTATTTTTGATCATACCAAATAGTGGATAGCATCAAGAGTCATTCAATCTTCGCATAGCATGCCAGCATGTGATGTACAAATGTAGCGGTCGATCATCTTGGCTTAAAATGTATAGCAAGCGCTTTTTCCCACCATTTTAGGTAATTTAAGGTTACAACATAGTAATATTTCTTTCAGTGGTAAAGAATCATTATCAAGCGTACTTAAGTTCACGGTATCTTCTGTGTTTTAGAGTTTGCATTAGAAAATATGGTAAATTGAGCAAATTGGATACGGTAATTTCCTTTGCATGTGGATGTTGACATAAATTATTGTAGAGGCCAAGAATACGAAACCCCGTTGTATGAGGAATCAAAAAAGGGCTACTGAATGATAATAATGCTTATTCACGTCTTGAAAGGGGGTCCATTTACCCACTCTTGACTGTATCTTCACATTTAATATTTCCAGTTTCATAAAAAAAAACAGGGTCCCAAATCCCTCACAAAATCGGAAAATTACATTCCCATAAAAATTGCGCTATGTAACTAAGTAATTGAGTTGTGGGTATTCTATTTCTTCCACAGATTTTCCGTCTCTAACGGATGCAATGTTCGACTTTATTATAAAATAGTAACTGTCGCGACTTGTCTTCCTGTATTCCTAACAAGGCCTCGCCACAGCTATTATTGTACCAGTAGGGAGCCGACTACATACGACTTCAACGCATTTACAATTGACATGAAGACCTTTTTTAACCATACCTATGCAAATAATGTGCGGATGGTGATTGTGATTCCAAAATAGTGCCCTAGTTGTTCCCCTTGTATGGCATCAGATCGATCTTCTCATTCGTGTGGGAGACCTTTGCGAAATCTTTTCTCAAGAGGAACTCTGGGGTCTAGCTCACTGAAATTTAACTTTGCATTCCAGTCAGTGCCCATCACACAGTATCATGGGTGTGTTGTCTCTTAGTGAAAAAGAAACTCTACACACCAATATTCGCCAGTGTTTCACATTTACAGATATAGGATGAAAGTCATTTGCCCAACCCCTTGTATTCAGAGTGCTGCCGTTGCTTTGCTAATATTCAGATACCTCGAGGGTTGGTTGCAGAAGGTGCGATTTCTATGTTGTGGGGAGTAGTTCACTGTATCATTTCCAAGCGAAACGAAAGCCATAACGGCAGCTCTGAAATTAATTACACAGTCGCGAATGTCAAGGGCTAGTGGATTTGGGCTCACACCATGTACAAAGCCTCACAGGATTTTTTATCAAAAATATGTGGAAATTGCATTTCGATTTCGCTCCCTTCACCATTCATAACGGGAAAATGCTTTCTGAAAAAGAGAAGGATAGAGCTTTAATCGCGGCAGTGTTGCTTGATCGTTGTGATGTAGTTACAAAAGTGATTAGGAATAATGCCCAGCTCTGATCCCAGGCAACTGAGAAATCTGGCAGGCTTTGAGAGGATATTGTGGAGCTTATAAGGAAGCTAGAAAAGCAAAGCACTCACTTCGAGCATTGCAACGAGGATTTCCAAAAGATACAGAAGGATATGCAAGAGGGCGCTTTAGAGCTTTCCCAACTTGAGTCTGTTCAGGATACCCCGCTAATCAAGACGAAAGAAATGGTGCAAGAGGCTGCCGTACCATTTTCAAAGATTAAGCCCCAATCGATCCAAATGCGAAGTAAATCTTTGCCATGCAAGAAGCTCATTCCTATTCGTGCTGCTTATGGGGTTGTTCGTGAAGAAATTCCAAAGGAATCTTACCACTCCAATGGGCTGTTGGTGAGGGGGGATGAAGATGTGTGCACCTGGGTTTGTCTAATCCCTTATTTCAGTTTCTACAAAAAAACGTTTATGCCGTCCAAATTGCCTCAATTAGGGGGAAGGCTAAGAAGTTGGAAATGAGGTTTTGTAAAATATGGGAGAGGCTACACGTTTTTTATGTTAAACGAGGAAAGGATCTGTTTTCGTGCTCCAGATGCATAGATTACTTTTCACGCCTTGCAGCACCCGTAGAGAACAGTATTAAACAGGTCCGGCGTGCTAAACGTGCGCAAGGCGACCCATTGCTGATGGCTGCGTAAAATCTTCCCCTATCCATGCACCATCACAACGATGCATTTTGCAAAAAGCTTCCGTATATTTTTCATGATCACGGTGTTTCGCTTATACAGGCCCAGAGGCGCAGGTAATGGGGAACCTTTCTTTTGCGATCACAGCGAATTAATTGATTTACTTATTCCCCGTGCTTTGCCGCTTCCCCATCGTTGCATAGCCACTGCTAGCGTATTTTTCGCCGATGGAGGCTTCTTGATCGTGTATGCGAAGCTTTTAATGGCACTTTCAAACAATATCTCCTCTCCAACTGTGGCGTTTTCATAGTGACATTCGCACTCGATAGCAAGGCCAACAAAAGTCTTCTGCACGGTAGGCGGGATGGAAGCAGAGTTCTTTTGTGCAACTCGGAGAGCGATCCAACGTCAAGAGAGCCGATCTTTGCGCTTTTTCCACTCTCGGGGAAATGCTGTATGAAGCAGGAAAATTGCCGTCCGGGTGCTCATACCAAGGGCTGCGTTGCCAACAATGCTAAGATGGTGCCAAAAGGGGTTGTTTTTTGCGTGCTTGGTCAAAATATTGAGGCGTATCCCAACCCCAACCCGGTATGCGTTTCCTTTACCCTAGACCTCACATCCGCAAGGGTTTATGTGCAACTGTTTCCGACCACGTGAGCCCCACAAGCTTCTTTGAACCGATTCCACTCAGCGTGTGCATCTGGCACAGCGTTCCCCATTCCCGAGGTATCCTGGGGAATGTTGAGGAAGGGATGTGTAAACGAAAGTGACACATTTCCGCTGAAGTGACTGCCTTTGACGTGAAACATGAGTTTAACATGCCAGATGAATTTCTCAAGGATGTAAACGCACATGATGGGCAGATTGCCACTCTAGGAATCCAGTCGCAGATGATCCACAGGCAAATAGCAGAGGTCTGGTCTCCGATTAAAACCCCTATAGCGGCGTGCAGAGTTGCTACAGTTTCTAGAAGCTAACATGCTTGACCTGTCGTGGGATGATCGTGTAATCAACCCTTTTGGGGAGGTTGCGTGACCTGCACCGCTCGCAAGCAGTAGTAGTGGTATTGGGAGGACTGCACCTCCCAATCTTGAAATTTTAAAGTTAGCACAGTACAATGTGCTGCCATTTATCCTTGTAAAGAAAAACAAATGTAGCATCATCGATTTCCTCTCATCGCACTCAACTTTTTTGCACCCTCCGCACACGTTTTCGCAGCATCTCCCTTGTGTTTTGAAGAAGTCGCTTTCCGAGTCATATTCGGGCTCATGGGGATACATTGCCGAAGCGAATCACTTCCAATAGTGTAGGCGCGATTGAGAATAGCAGCACCCTAACTGAGCCTACTTCTCTATTTTTTGTGTGTCATATTTTCCCATTTTTTCAAGAATCTTAATTTTTCGCATTGTGATCCCGTACTCCGTCTGCACGCCAGCACATCTGAATTATTTAAAAGCACCGACTCCAAATCCGTTCACCTTGAGGACAATTAAGCTGCCATAAGCTGCAAAAAGTGGCACGTTAGGCTGACCAAGAGATGATAATAACCAGTAACAGCAACCTACTTGTCAATTGAGCGAACTCTACCTCTAGTCTTCGATCGCATCCCTCGATAGGTAGCTGCAATTTTCCCCTACCTGGTGTTCACTCGCAAAAGCAACTCTGGGATCGCAATGCGAAGCACACCATCCTGTTGCGTATTGCGAGCCCCAGCCCCTATTCAACGTTATATGCCATTCAGCTTGAAGTGGTGGTCCTTGGCCTGGAAACCGATACGCCGGCAATGCGCATTGCAAACCGCTTACCTGAGCCACACACGGAGAACATCAAGGGCCTTAGGTCGGCCTATAATCATGATCAAAAAGGGCAATTTGTGGAAATGAAAATATAAACTAAAGTGAATGTCTTGTTGAAAGTATTTGAACACTCTTGCAATTTAAATCGGTTGCCGTTTTCCAGCGCCCAGAGGCAATGCAAACCTCCAAGAGCTTTAAGGAAGCTCGCGTTGACACGGGCTCCCAAATACCATGCCCATTATGAAAAGACACGGGTTCCGGCGTGCACACCATACCCCAACTGCTCCCCCTGCATCCTTTACAATGCATAATGATCCAATACACACGACACGACTAAGCGATCAGGCTTCAGCGAGGCCTTTTCCATCCGATTCCCCACACCAACCGCAAGGAACACCCTCCACGTCATCAGATCCAAGCGCAATGCGAACGCACAAGGGCCGGGCACAGATCTTCAGAAAAGTCCAGGGCGTGAAGGTGAGAGGTGCGGTATGGAAAATCCCAACAAGGGAACTATGTTTCGTGCCTATTGGCCTTCCGAGGTGTCAAGACTTGTTGGATGACTTCAAATGACGCACCTCGAGGCATTTTTCGCTTCGGCAAGGCCATCTTTTCCACACGCACCATCCTGGTTAGACGCGTCTCGGGTTTAATTCCCTCACACCGCAGTTTTCTTCACACATGAAAACCAAATTCAAACCGAGAAACAACCCCTAAATCACAGCAAAGTCCCTTGCAAATACTTACCGCTATGTTGGCCCGAAGCCGTGATCTGCGCACATGCAACACACACCGCCTGCGGCTGCGCCAGGACAACCCCCGACGGTAGACAATTTTCCCATGGAAGCATCCCAGGGGAGGATGCAGTCCTCAAATCCACGCGAAACACAACTTTTAAAATCCCAAAACTAAACCCCAACACCTGACCAACCCCTACAAAAACACAGATCTACAGAAATCCCCCGTTAAAGGCAATTTTACTTAACAGGTCCTGCCCCTAAACGTGATCGCTAGAACCCAATGAACGCCACACCCTCGATAACCACGGTAAACCCCAAAATCGTCACAAAACTGACCGAACAATGAAAATTCCACCACCGGATTGGATTAAAAAGCATAGAAAACGTACATAAACCATATTCCCCCTCACCCATAAACCATCATCCGAAAAATGAAGAAACATCGCGCCACATCAAAGATCTTTTCGAAATATGAAACATCATGAACAAGCATCGAATCAAACCAAACACCCTTCACAACACCCCATGGCCTGGGCAAACACCAAGCATGCCACACATTTGTTCAAAACATGCGGCGGGCCCAAATTTTGCACCCCCCCAACTTTTGAAATCCCGATCCCAAAGGGCACGCCAACCCCACCCACCCCTGAACACATTCCCCGCCATGGCTCGCGCCCCCACATGCGTCCGCGAGGGGAAGTTTCGGTTTTAAATCCCCACGCAGCGCCCCCACAGAACATTAGAAAAATCCACGGAAAACGAGACAAAACGGCGCAAAGAAAAAAATTAGTATAATCGCGCGGGGGAAATCTCAGAAACAAAAATCGACATGAGGGCAAAAACACAGAACCTGAAAATACTTATTCGCAAGCAAATCGCCCCCGTTAACAAAGGAAATGGCACAACTTAATTTTATTTTTTATTAAATAAAAATAATTCACGATCTGGGGAAAAAAAAAACATTTACACTTAATTGTTACAAAAACAACATGCGTGGTGCGCCCACATGGTTGTATGGAGCCGTACGGCCATTACCTTGTAACAAACAACGTTCTTGTGTCACAAGGTGCAAAATTTGGTGAAAATCGACCAAGTGGTACCGACGCTTATTTGTCACAAAAACAACATGCG
>MJCC01000009.1:554493-565077 GCA_001766655.1 Phytomonas francai
ATTTTAGATTTAAATAAATGCACCATAAATGGTCTACCTCCTCAGCCTCTTCCCACACGTGGCACATTGCATTAGCCTCGCTGCTACGTCGTATGAGAGAGAGAGAGGGGGGGAGGGGGTGAGCGAAACACAGCAATACCAGTCAATAGCCAGAAGTTAAATGGGGGGGGGGAGGGGGGGAATGAAAGGAGTACCCGAGCTGGAACGAATGAACAAGGAGCAACCCGTATAGGCTCTCCCCTCCCTCCTCATATTGTGAACCCTAAGGGTAGGTCCAACTTCAGCGGGTTAGTGGTGAGAGTGAGGACTAGCAAAAATACGTGCTCATTGACAAAAAGTAGTATGCTTTTTCTGGTAAAAGTAAGAGCAGTAGCATTATCTTCCTTTTTAGAGGGAAAAAAGTTTAGAAAAGGAAGGATTTACAGCATTAGTTTACCGTAAGACTCGCAGATCATTCGCCCCTTCGTCGAATCTATTTTAGCGTTGAAAGGAAACTTTATTTTACTCTTTGAAAGAATAACAACAAGATCATAAACCACTTTTCTTTTTATCATTCGTACATAATAAAGCCGGAAATAAATAATACAGACTAAACCAAAAAGTGATGATAGATTGGAACCAAGCGCGGGATTTTAAGGATTCTCCCAGGTTTCCCTTGTAACACAATGGCATGTATTTATTCTGCCTTATTTGCTCATACACACAGGAGGGGAAAAAGAAAAAAGAATTGATATTATCCAAACGAACACACGAAGATTTGATTACAAGGGACTTTCCCTATTATTTCTTTCCCCTTAGATTCCTTTTGGTGTTATGGTTGTTGGAATTCGTCGAGTTCTTTGCGTCTATGTAAGACACCTCTAAAAGGAGCCGAAAATTAGCAGCACTATCCATCCCTTTCAATTATTTACTCGCTTTCTTCGTGTGGGATTTCAATAGTGTTGGCTTATCGTGAACCTACTAATAGTGGATAGACATCAATTATCGCATACCCTTGTATCAAATGTATAGAGATATACAACTATACGTTCGAATGGGTATTTACATTCTTTATAAAGTTTAAATATTTAGATGAAGGGAGATGGTAAAGGGGTTCTGTCAAAAAAATGTCTTTGGATTCTCGTTCAAGCGAAGCTGCTCCTCTATCCACTGCACTTGCTCCTCGTCCAAGCTATCCTCATCGGAGCTGCTTTCCACCTTCCAGATATCTCCATAATCGTCGTAATCCATCGTGATCACGGATGGTGTGCGAGGCGGGAGGTTTGGGTTTCCTGTGCAAGGGTAGGTTGAGGCCGCGTTTTCGACCCCTTCCATCGTCACCGCGCGGTTAGAGCGGGATGGGGGAGGGTACAGACGCGTCGCCTCCATCACCCGCGGCCCGTCGAGGCTCCAGTAGCCGCCTAGCCGACTTTCATGGAGAATGTGCGAGCGGGCAGAGGCGCTGCTCCGCGTCTCCCAATCCCCATTACTAGAGGGGCTAAACTGAAAACGATTTACCCCCCCGCCCCCTCCACGCGTTCCCTCTTCTCTTCCTTCAAAGTATAAGATCTCGTCCTCAAGATCCTCGGCGTTTTCGTCGGCGTCGGCGAGGAGGTCGTACATCAGCTCCTCGTTCTGCGCGACGTCATCGGCAATGGCGAGGTGGGTGAGCCGTACGTTATCGCGCCCGCGTTCTGTAAGTGGACTGGCCGAACACCCCCTTCCACCACCACCATCTCTTTCTATTTCCCTTCCTTCGCTTTTTCCGTCGGTCTCGAAAGGGCTCTTCGGAACGCACCGCGAGAGTTGACAGCAGCTCACATTTCCAGAGGAAAAGGAAATGGGCGAAAAGTTAAAGCCTAAAGAGCCCTGTCTGACATTGACAGGGGAGCACATGCTGGTATCGTCCCCCCTGCACGCTTCTTTGGGAGACTTTCTAAACGGCGCGGCTGAAATTCTATTCTGAGTTTGCGGGGCGCTGGGAAATTCAAGTTTCAATTCGCTCAAGGACGGCCGTTTCACGAGTATTGTGGCCGAGGGTGAGCATTCAGCCTCGTTCATATTCGGCGAGGCCGAATTCGTTCCGTATTGACGTACTTTCACTTCTTGGGAGGTGCTCGTGAGGGGGGAAAAAAGGGAAGGGGAGGACGTTTTAGTGGATTGCTGGACGCGATAGGAATGCCAGAACGTCTGAGGGGGCTTCGTGGGGGTGTCTCCTTCACTTCCATTATTGTTATCTTTATTAAGGCCGCGAGAGAGGCTGGATAGACTGTCAATTTGTGCGTTTACAGTCTCGTAATAAAATCCACTGGGGTGAAATTCTGCGGCCTCTGCACGTAGCTTGCGAGAACCGCCAACTTCAACTCTTGGGGCTATGGAAGAGGAGGGGGATGGTGGTGGTGGCAGGGCATTTAAACCTAAGGAGGAAGGCGTTACGCTCACGACACCTTTCCCTACAGAACATGAAGAAGGGGGAGGCGGCGGCGGGAATACGGCCTCTTCAAGCGAGGTCACGCGCTGATCGGCGACCTTGCTCGGCCTAAAGGGGTTGCTCAATCGTATTTTTCGAACGACATCACACTCTTGCACGCTGAAAGAGGCCTTGACTAATTTTTCGGGCGGTAGATCAAGAGAGGTTCCTTCTATAAAATCACGCTTGCTTCTTTGCGCATCCATGCAGGGCTGTAGAGGTGGATTTTCTTCTGAATTATTCTTTTCGATACCTTCAATACTTTCATTTGTAGCGTATCGTAGAGATACAATCGCCGGATCGCTAAGTATTGCTTGCGATTTCAAGATCGAGCTTAGTGAAAGTTTGCTTTTTTCGGAATGACTACTTTCCGTTTTTTTTTCTTGTTGAGGTGAAAGAGAAAGAAGGGCCATCATCGTCTCGTCGGGATCGGCCGGCAGATGTATAATCGGCGTCATTGTGGTGGTGCTCGGCGCCGACACGGAGGGAAATGGACTCGAGATTTCGTTTTGAACCGTTCTCTGAGCGATCACAATAGGTTCGCAAGAGCCATCCTCCCGTATTTCTGAGAGTTCGTTCATTTGATTGGAAGCGCGCTTTCGATATCGACGCTTTCTTCGGAACTCCTTTTTCTTCACGTCCTCCCGAGTAGAGGCTTTCCTGTTCTTTTCTCTGAAAGTGCCGTCGCGGCGATTCGTTTGGCGATTCGAAGCGGTTTCCTTTTCGCATTGCTTTCCGCTCTTTTTCACTAGCTCTTCAGGAATCGATGGCATGCTCATCGTCGTCACCGAACAATTACGAATTACTAATGGTTTATCGACTAGGATGTCTTCAGCCCTCGTAGGAGTGGATGTCTTATTCGACGAAGTCTTCTGATCAGAATGCGGCTTCCCATGTTTATCATTTTTCTTTTTTCGGTAACTATCTCGTGCTTTTTGTCTGCCTGCATTACTGAGGGAAGTGGATTTCTCAGGGATGACTTCTAACGGCATCGGCTTGGTTGATGCCGACGAGGAGGAAAGTTGTGTATAATCCATAATGCATATACATATAGATATATATCTCAATAATAATAATAGCACTCGTATGAGAGGAAACAAAGAAATCGAAACGACTAGTTTCTGAAGAATAAAAAAAATCAGAAATAATACCAATTTTTATTTATTTATGAAGTTACTTCCTGTAAAATGAGCGTTCTAATATGGATGCCTGCTTTGTTCAAAAGAATCCAATATGCAAGGATTTTGTAATAATAATGCAAATGGTACTTCTTTTCCCTTGTTATGGTAACCTAATGGGAATAAAAAATCCACTTAGTAGTTTACGGACCGCAATTAGTTGTTATTGATTGTACTGAGAAGGGTACTCGTGATGCTAAAAAGAAGGCTCTGCTTGTTGAGCTTTTTCGAGTTTCCTGCAAAATTCCAAGGGAGCCGTTTAGAATTCCTAATACTCTAAATGGGTAAAGCAAAAATTGGATATATGCTATAGGGTTCCGACCTTTTTCCTCTCTATCTTCAATACCAATTCAATGAGGTAAAAGCGCTCTCGGGTGGAATGTAAAGGGCGAACAAGATATTCAGAGAAGGATATCCCTATCCCAAATAAGAAAATTCAATTTTCGCGAAATCGAGTGTTCTCTAGCACGATAGTAGACAAAACTTTACGTATCGTATCGTATTGGCAATCAGGAAACAACGAAAATAAGCCTGATGGGGGAGGGGGGAAGGTAGTAGTACAGCAATCAAATATATATCTATATCTATATATATTCTTATTTGTAAAAAATGACAGAAGATTCAGCCAATATAGTGGTGTAAAACAAAGGTAAAGAGTGACTCCTGTGGTACGTATAATTGAGTCAACGAAAGGGTCCACCCTTAAAGAATAAGCAAGGAGGTTTGACAACGTGAGGTAAAGATTTTGGGGAAGGAATAAATTAACCTTCGAGCTACCTTTTTCTCTTTTTTTATGGGTGTATATATGTATATATATATATATATATATGGCCTCTTTTATTCCCTTTTGACTGATACAAACAGTAAATGGAATTAAAATAGGTTTCTTAAAGTGTATATTGTATATACATACGAATGTGAGTTTGTAAGTATAAAGACCCCCAATGTGTTTTCCTTGTGTATGGCCTTGCGTGCGTGCTGGAAAGGGTGATTAAGAACTTGATCCTTTTTTGTCTTCGATGCAGCTTTCTTTTCAATATTATGAAAAATAGTACTTAAAAAATTATATATATATATGATAGAAATGTTTTTTTTTTAATTATTCAGGGATGGAAACTTAGAAAAAAATCATAATAAACTAGCAAAAAAAGATAAATGGGAAATAACAGTCAATTTTAAGAGGGCTAAATAAGGATATTATTTTTCAACATCTAGGAGAACAGTTTATCAAGGGAATGAAAAAGATCATGTACCTTTCATCAATAACAATGAGATGGGCACCCTCCAAAAGCATATGAAGTAATAAGAAGTAAAAATGTATATATGCGCCGAAATATTTGTTAAATATCACGCCATGCTATTTCTGCAATGAGACTAAATACAACTTTTTTTTTCCTAGATAGTAGTATCCTTCGGACAACTTTCGATAAAAATTCCCACCTCTTTTTCCTTTAAATTGTCACAAAACCTATCAGATACGAACGTGTATCGGATAGTCAAAGATATATAAAAAGAGAAAGCACACCCCCCCACATCTGTACGCACGCATAAAAAAGTGAAAGAATGTTTTTTTATCATTTTCCATTCCTTTTGACCCATTTTATTTCTAACATCTTTCCCCCCCCCCCAAAGAGCAGGGAGAGGACCCCAAGACAAAGGAAATCGATTAGCTCTGTCCAAGAAGTCCAATCAGATATATCCTTTTGCTTATTTTATATTCATTTTTCAGGTTCATACAGTTCTTCACAAACATCATCATACGTGCTATAGAAATAATAAAAATGAATTACCTGATTGCAATCTACAGCGGGCTCCCTCCTTTTATGATACAGCCAACAAGGGTGTTAAACGAGAAAAATCCCCGTCTATGTATCCTTATTTTCTTCTTCTGCTTGCTTTTATTCTAGAAGCAAACACACACAAAACAATTTAATAAAGCAAGGAAGAGGGAACTCCACAACAGAGGGGTGAATACATGCATAATGCCAACAAAAGCAGGGCTAGGGGAAGGCCCTAAAACGTTTAACTTATATATTGTTTCTCCTGTCTTAGCGGTTAGGGATAGACCACGACGCGCTCGAAGGCGACACAAAATGCATATTGTTGAATATCCGAGACCCCTTGCGCTTAGAGGCATCTTTTTTAGCCCCTTTTTTTTTAGAGTGGATTAGAATTTAGTACTTCTTCCTTTCCCTTTATCCCCCTCCCTCGCTCTTCTTTAGAAACAGAAAAAAAGCGAAAGAATAACCTGACTAAATTCATGTGACTTGCATCTATCTCAAACGATCGAAACATCAGGTGCGCAACTCCCCCCTTCCCCATTACCTCCTTCTGGATTCTCTTCTTATTCTTCATTTGTTATTCCCTCATCGCCTCTTTAATATCCGCTACTATCATCTCTGCTTCTTTATCCTTTGGGCAGGCCTTTACCGCGTCCTCGGCGGCGGCGAGTGCCTCTGGAAACTTTCCTCCATCGGCCAAGATAGCCGCCTTTGCCTTCAACAACGTCGCCGCGGTCGGGCCGCTATTTTCGCAACTCACACACTCCATCTCCTCCAGCGGAGGCGAGGCGATCAATTTTTCCAGGAAGGCTAGCGCGGCGTTGTCGCTCTCGACCTCGGAAAGGATAAACGCCTTTTCCCGCAGCAGATGCGCGCGGGGGTGGGCGTCGATGGCCTGGTCGATATACGGCAGCAACTCCTTCGAAGGCACCCCGAGCCGCCGCAGGACGTCGATCAGGTACTCGAGCCCGTTCAGAAAGCGCGGGCAGTGCTTGACGGCCTCGAGGTAGGCGTCCCGCGCCTTCTCGAGCTCCCCGAGCACCTCGTGCGCCTTTCCGAGCGCGAAGTACCCGAGGTGCACGCGATCCCAGCCCAGCGCGACCGCGCGCGCCGCGAGCTCGACCGCCCGCGTGGCGGCCTCGACGTCGCCGCCGCCCGTCACACCTTCGGCCTCCCCCGACGTCTCCGTTCCATCCCCTCCCAGCCCTTCCCTTTCCCCTCCCAGCCCCTCCCGTCCCCCTCCCCTGGCCTCTGTGTCATCGTCGTCGTCGTTGTCGCAGGGGGGGTCGGCGGCGCCGGCGAGGTGCAGCTCCGCGAGCGCGGCGTAGCAGCGCGCGAGGGCCGCGCGCGTCTTCGCGTCGGCCGGGACGCCGACGTCGTGGCCGGCGAGGGCGTCCTCGAGGAGCGCGCGGCCGGCCGCGGGGCCGCCCGCGCGCTCGGCCAGCCGCGCCCGCATCAGCCCCGCGAGCAGGGGCTGCTGGAGGATGCGGTACTTGTCGGCCGCGAGCGCGAAATGCGCGGCGGCCTCGTCCGGCGAGCCGAGCTGCACGGAGAGCTCCGCGATCGCGTCGATGCAGGGCGCGAGCTGGAAGGGCGGGCCGCCCTCGGCCTTGAACATGAATAGCCGAAGCGCGCCAAAGGGGTAGCCGCAGTCCCAGAGATCGAACCCCTCGCTGATCGGCTTCTTCGCGAAGCGCTGCACCATCGACTCCGTCCGAACACGCGCCTTGTGCATGACTTGCGCGTGGGTTGGCGTTGAATGGGTTCGGTTCGGTCTACCCGGGAGGATTCGGTGCGGTGTGCGTGCGTGTGTGTGTGTGTGTGTGTGTGTGAGGGGGTGATGAATAAAAAGACTCCCTACGACGAATTGAAGAGGGGCCCAATGGAAACGGGCGAAAATGGAAGTGGATGCAGGTTCGTCTTTGATAACGTATTCACAGTAGTGAATCGCCAAGCTAGCGCAAAAAGGTAAAAGCAAGAGGAAAGGATCCGTAAACGTTGTCTGCTCATTCCATCAAGCACATACAAGCCCTTCCGTATTGGTTTTGGAAGTAGGGATTTACATTTTTTCTTTTCACATTATCTGTGAAATAACGTTGCATTTTATATATTGATATCCACATTGATTTACCAATGATCTTACGCCGTGAGGAATGGTTATAGTAAGATGGATTAAAATTCAAAAAAAAAAGAAGTACTTCACAGCAGGAAATTACCACCCTCTTTTTTTTTGACAATAGAGAGATGTACACAAGGGAAAAGAGGAGGGAATCATGATAGGTAGGAAGACACCATTCAGTTGCCATTTTGAATACTTGCAATTAGCTTTCAGTATCATCGTTTTGGAATTCGAGATACACGATGGCGTGTGGGTACTTAACGAAGACAGTATTATCGGTATAAAAACGTATATTTTTCGGATAAGAATAATATCAAAGCGATTCATAAAATACACAAAAAAAAGGCATCAACTGCTCTTTAATATTGATATATGAGGGAGGGGGGAAGGTGGTGGGCATATTCTGATATGTTTATCTTCGTCAAAATCGGACCCACGTGATATATTTATTTCATGTCCTTACTATGCAATACATTACCTCTATTTTATAAAAATAACAACTGTCCCTTCACCAAAGGAAAAGGACGCATTCACTGCCCTTAATGTGTAAAACACCATCAGAGAAATAAAGGAATAATACTAGTAATAATAGTGAAACGATAATTTAGTTAAGTAAGGAAAATGGCTGGAACGGGAAGCGCGAGGAGGAGAAAGGGTATAAACCATAGAACAATCTATGATATAAACACAAATCTCGTCGATGTCGATCTTTGTTGCGCTTTTATTAGTATTACAATTTAAAAATGAGAAAACATATTTAATATTTAATCCAATATTTTTTTCTATATATATTTATATATGAGTTAGAGGATAGATAGATAGCACTCGAATAAAAGGAGGTGCCACGCACCTGGAAAATAATGGAAGTACCATGGGTTCTATGAGAGGACCGAAAGAGATGACGGTTTTTTATCCATAAAAAGAAAGATAGTAGTTATAATTAAACAAGTAATATTTATTTCCAAACAAAAGCCCCTTCACTAAGAATCCCCTTTGTGAAACTGATCAAATCATGATTTTTTTTGAGGTTTGGCTCCATGGTTTACACCTTCTGCCCCTGGTTAGTATGTGTTTTCGTTTTTTTTAAAACATTATTCCGTGTTAGTATTATAAATTTGTGAACTTTTTTTTCACCTGTATTGAGAGTAACACCCACACATCAAATACACTTTTTTATTCAAGAAGGAAGGGAAGGTTTAGAAAAAGGAAACTAGGGAGTATTTTTATGAGATTTCTATTACGATAATGAAAAAAGAAAATCCCCAACTATCTCGACACTGACACCACCTTTACAATGGGATCTCATAAAAGACACACACACACACACACACAGAAATGTGTATCTATATGTTACTTTATTTAGATTTTCTCTCCACAACATTCATTTCAAATGTTCTTGTAGAGAGAGGGGAGCATGTGGATATGCCCCCTTTCCCCCCCTAGGATTTCGAAACTTTTTTTCGAGGTTTACAGAATATCCCTCGTCCAATTCTGAAGAGCAAATCCCTGGCCTGGAGCTTTCGTTTGAAATATAACGCCTTCACCGGCGGGTTTCTCTAAGTCCTTCGTGCTGAACTTCGGAAAGTTTCTGAAGACGGCGTTTTGCGCGGGGAGATTTCGCACCGAGATTTGAAAGTCGTCGAAGTTTCCTTCTACACGAAGGCCAAGTGTCATTGGAATTTCCTTCACTTCTTTATTCCCCTCTTCGGGGCAAAGCACCGCGCAGCTGTTTTGAAAGTATTCCTCCCCGACGATCTTTCGAAAATCCCCGGCATTTCGTACGAAGCTCTCCGTGAGCTCGCCCTCGATCACACGCGGGATCAAGAGATATGGATGGGGGCTCGGCTCGAGATCGCAGAGCATCGCAATCTCGCGCGCCTGCAGAAAAGTCCATATATTCGGCGAAGGATTTACGGGATCGAGTGTGGAATTGCAGCAAATCTGATAGGTTGGATTCATATTGCCGCTGTTTTTATTATTAGTATTGTCAACATTCGATGCAAGGGAGAGCATAATGGGTGGATAATTCGATCTATTCGCGTTTTCCATCTCAATTTGGGAGACAGCATTGTAGATCAAACGATTGTCGATATTAGAAAGCATCATCCACATCTTCACTGGCCGGGTTACCTGAATTTGAAGGATCACACTCGGCTTTGCGCCGGAAAAAGTGAAAGGAATACGAATATCGGAAGCATTCTCCTGCGTAAAAACCACGCCACCGCCAGAAAAGTACTCGAGCACTTCTTCCCACGTCAACCACAACACAGTGCTGTCGTTCGGATCGAACCCGACCGACTGTGCAACCTCACTCATACCCTGCTGCGTATTATTAGCATCCTTCCACAGCAAGGATGTTCTCGACCATTTACAGCGGCTATCAGAGCCCCATAACCAGGGATTTCGGATTTTAAACAAATAAAACTCCTGCTGTGACGGGCGAATCACGCGGAGGAGGGTGAAAGCATGCCCCGGCATCAGGCCCGTTCCCGACAGCCTATCCCCAAGCTCAGGGTTCTCAGAGAAGTCGGGGGTGTTGTCCGTCCCCGGCAGCAGCGCCGGCGCGGTCCCGGGGGTGGTAAGCTGAACTAGGTATCCCTCTTCGGTAGACCGCTGAAGGCGCTTAAGGAGATCGATACCCTTCTTGCCGATCTCGCCCCTCTCCCTCATCTCCGCCGCGGCTTCGGCGAGCTCGTCGTCGATGCGGAGCGACGGGGCGCCGGTGAAGTCGGTGAGGGCGTGGACCGGGTCGCCCGACTCGATCCGTGCGAAGCTGCCGTGCAGCTTCGCGAAGGCCTTCTCGAGGATGGTCGCCCAGAGCTCGCACGGGTCCGCTGTGTGCGCGACCTGCGGGGACGACGCGACGACCGGCACGTAGTCATCCACGAGCACGACGCGCCAGAGCCCGTTCTTGTTGAATCCGACGCGGTACGCCCCGAGCTCCCGCTCCCGCTGTCCGACTGTGCCAGTCCAAATTCCCGTGTCAGGCCCACGGCCCGTGTTCATCCCCGTGCCAGTCCAAATTCCCGTGTCAGGCCCACGGCCCGTGTTCATCCC
>MJCC01000009.1:565212-588643 GCA_001766655.1 Phytomonas francai
TCAGGCCCACGGCCCGTGTTCATCCCCGTGCCAGTCCAAATTCCCGTGTCAGGCCCACGGCCCGTGTTCATCCCCGTGCCAGTCCAAATTCCCGTCCCCGTCCAAGCCCCCCTGCCCTTCGGGTGGCAGCGGAAGAGCTCGAAGATGCGCGCGGGCCGCTCCGCGAGGGTCGCGACCGCGCAGAGGATCCAGCCGTCGCCGAGGTCGCCGAGCCGCATGCGGCCGGGCCCCGGCTCCGCGCGGAAGAGTCGCCGCTGCGCGCGCTGCGCGGGCCGCAGGTACATCGCGGGGCGGGCCCACGCGTAGCCCCGGAGGGGGTTGCCCGCCCCGCAGAAGGACGCCGGGGTCGGCGGGAAGGCGGGGTCGACGAAGGGCAGGCGGCGCGCGAGGCAGGCCGCGAGGACGTCCTCCTCGTCCGCGTCCGCGCCGGCGGCCGCGCGGATCGCCTCGATCTGCGGCCGGATCACCCCCGCCCACTGGGCCTCGCGGCGCGCGGCCAGGTAGGCCGGCGAGAGCGGCCGCGCGAGGAGGTTGCTCGTGAAGCCGTCGATGTGCCCCTTCACGTAGAGCTCCGTCTCGCCGGGGTAGACGACGACGGTGGCCTCGATCTCGCCGGCGTCGCCGCGGCGCAGCGTCGTCGCGCCGAGCGGGATGACTCGGCTCAGCGCGCTGAAGACCGTGCGCACGTGGACCTCGCAGACGACGCTGTCGTTGTAGAACGCCAACGTCTTCAGCTCGCGGTTGAAAATGCGGTACAGCAGCCCAGGCACGTCAAAGCAGTTCATGATGTCCCCGTGAAAGTCCGGCTCGCCGTTTTGCATCTTGGCTATATCTTTGTCATCGCTGTCGTAAATCGGATTCATCGCGCTGGCGATATCGAACTCATCGTCGGGATCGTCATCGAGTACTTTAAGGCTGATCGGCTCGAAGCGACAAGACATCAGCGACTCCGTATTCCGAGACCTCATGTGAAATCCTTTTTGGTGTTCGAGCGGTTTCAGATGAGAATTCCCAGACTCAGGCTTTGGTAAAGTATCCAGCGTCTCGAGATCTTCCGAATCGGAGAAAAGGCTGTTATTACTGATTTCTAACACTTCGGTCGCAGGAGCTGACATCTTCAAGCCACGCTATCGCGGGAAAAAATAGTAATAATAGTAAAAAATAAAATAAAAATGGTTTTTTTTTTTTTGAAGGAAGCAACAACTAGAGAGCTCGAAAAGGAGATGTACCCAGTAGAGTGCAAAAGAATAGATATCGGAAGCCCCTACGCAGCGCAAAAAAAAACAAAACGAAAAAAATGAGAGATGCACAGTAAAGCAATGATTCCCTAAGGAAAATGAAGAATATGGTTACCTAATCGGGTTTTAAAATGACAATAAAGGCACAATATAAATTCGAAGAAAAAGAGCCGTACAAAGATATACTATTAGCCCAAGGTATCTTAAATATTGAGAGAGAGAAGAAAGGAAAGGAACAGATTGTGTTAGTACATTAATATCAATATAAATGTATATATAATAGGATTTATAGAAATGTTTTTTTTTTTTAGTCTGATTGATTACTATGCTTTCACTTCTTCAGCAGCTCCATACGCAATTACACAATGTTTCTTTCTCTTTTTATGCGTACAATATACATATATACATATATATATATACATATATAATAGACGCAGATAGGCCCCTATATTAAACTTTTCCGCGAAAAAGTCATAGTATCTTCAAAATCCGTTTTCAAAACGATTTTTTTGTAAAAATATCCTATTACTTTATTTATGCACGTGCACCACACCCCCACAGCTCTTGCCGTAAAGGGAGAGGGAAAATCAACCTATCCGCTCCCCCCTTGTCCTTTATTATTTTAAAGTTCGTCTCCCGCGATAGGAAACTCTTTCTCATCTCACGAATTCTGCGCAAACGATTATTTAAAGATGAGAATCAGCGTACCCAACGTAGTTTAGCGGGGTAATTGCCTTTAGCTCTTGCCTTACTTCCTCGCTAATGCCTTTCAGGCTGTCGATAAATTCAAGCATGGTTTTCTCGCTCAACCCCCCCTTTCCACGTGTGAATTCTTTTAGCGCTTCGTATGGATTTGGAAAGCCTTCACGACGGAGAATGGTTTGAATCCCCTCGGCAACCACCGCCCAGTTGTTTCGAAGATCCGCGGCAAGCGCGTGCGGGTTCACGCAGAGCTTATTTAATCCGCGCTCGATCGAGCGGAGGGCGATCACGGCATGCCCGATGGGAGCGCCGAGATTACGGAGCACCGTGCTATCCGAGAGATCCCGCTGTAGCCGCGAGATCGGCAATTTGCTGGCGAGAAAGTGCCAAAGCGCGTTGCTCACGCCCAGATTCCCCTCCGCGTTCTCGAAATCGATCGGGTTCACCTTATGCGGCATCGCGCTGCTCCCGACCTCGTTCGATTTCGTCCGCTGCGTGAAGTAGCCGAGGGCGATGTACCACCACGTGTCCACGCAGAGGTCGAGCAGGATCCTCTGCACCCGCGCGCACGCGTCGCCGACGGCCGCGATGTTGTCGTAGTGCTCGATCTGCGTCGTGTAGGTTTGCCGCCGCAGGCCGAGGTAGTTTTGCAAAAACGCGCGCGCGAACTCGACCCAGTCCACGCCGGGGAAGGCCACCCGGTGCGCGTTCAGATTCCCGCTCGCGCCGCCGAATTTGCCGCCCGCGGCGATCCCGCGGAGGGCCTTTTCCTGGGCCTCCAGCCGCTCCAGCCAGACGGCGTACTCCTTCGCGAGGTTCGTCGGGCTCGCCGGCTGCCCGTGCGTGCGCGCGAGCATCGCAAAATTCCACTCGCCCAGCCCCCGGCGAATCGCCCCGCGCACGCGATTCAACGCGGGAAAGTAAACCCTCTCGAGGGCGTCGCGGAGCATCATCGGAATCGCCGTGTTGTTGATGTCCTGCGAGGTCAGCCCAAAGTGCACGAACTCCGTCATCGTCTCGAGGCCAGGGATTTTGCGCATTTTCTCCTTTATGAAGTACTCGACGGCTTTGATGTCGTGATTCGTCGAGGACTCGATCGCTTTGATGCGCTGGGCGTCGGACAGGCTAAAATTTTCGTACGTCGCCGCGCGGAGCGCCGCGAGCTGCGCGTCGGTGGCGCCGCGGAGCGGCGTGATCGCGGGAACCTCCTTGCACAGCGCGATAAAATAAAGCACCTCCACCTGCACCCGATATTTAAAGAACGCGAATTCGGAAAAGAACGCGCGCAAGGGGAGAGTCGAGGTTTTATACCGCCCGTCCAAAGGAGAAAGGGCGAACAATGGGTCATCCACGGAGAACACGGATTCGGCGGACATGCGCGCGATAGCTTTCCGAATTTTTTCCTCGAGGATCGAATTTACTAATAACGATAAAAAGAAACGCTAAGGTGGATCTATTAAGCTAAGAGGGGGCGTGGGGGAAGTTAGCGATATTTGATAGCGTATAGCAAAGCATATATGTGCTCGATACAACTTTTCCCCCATAAATTTTGTTATAGTTTGTCGTGCTCTGTTATTCGAATCAAGAGCTCCCCCTCTCCATATAAAAACGAATCCGTGCACTTTGCTTTATCCCCTCAGCATGTCCTTCAAAATAATTCAAATGGTAAGCAGAGTTAACCTTGGATCGTGCTTTAATGCTAAACAAAAGTTCTGCTTCGCTCGAATTTCGCTCGCGTCGGTAGGTGCGTGCGTGCGTGCGTGCGCGCGGGGAAGCGCGTTGAGCATGGATCTGAGTCTAATTCAACTGCAAAGCACAATGCCTTCGCTGGGGCGCTCGTCCGCCTTTTAATTCTTCTGCTTCTAGATAGCATCCCATTTGATGCTGATTTGTCTTGATAGAGGTGCGTAAATATGTCGTCTAACCACGATCCTTTTTTCCCCTATCGCGAATCATTTCACGGTACTTTCTTTATAAGTCAAAGGGTTGCAAAAAGAGAATAAGAGGAGAAAACTATTTGGGTTTGAACTTCATCTACTCGGGCTTTCCCTTCCAAAATGAGAAAATAAATCTCAACCCCGCTAGGGAATCTCCTTTCGACTAATTCAGACGAAGGGATTCCACCTTTTAAGGTGCATCTTAATCGTAACAGAACAAAACAAAAAAGAGTTTGTTGAGTATCCCACAGTCTCGGAAGGAAATCCCTTGGGAAGGGGAGGGGAATATTATTCGAAAAGACGGCATCCCGCTCCGCTATATCCCTCCCCTCTTCCCTTGTGATCATCTCCTTCCTCTTTCCCCATGCAACCGAACGGCGTTTTTTATTTTATTGTTAATAAAAAAATTGCCTTCTCTTCCCCGTTTATCGTCTGCGGCGGCTGGCGACGCGCTTGACCTTCTTGCCCTTGAGGATGATGCCGTCGTGGACCTTCTCGAACCACTTCATCGCGTCCTCCTTCGTCAGCCGGTGGCTGTGGCCGACGCGCGCGCAGCATCGCTTGCGGTGGGCCACCCGCTCCCCGCGGCGGCCGAGGACGACGTAGAAGTCCATGCCGTAAATCCCGGTCGAGGGGTCGTACTTGATCCCGAGGTCGATGTGCTCGCTGATGCCGAACCCGAAGGAGCCGGTGTCCGAGAAGTTGTAGTTCATCAGCTCGAACTCCTTCACCTTGAGCCCCTTCTCGAGCAGCTCCTCCGCCTTCTTCCCGCGGACGGTGCAGTGCACGGCGATCTTTTCATTTCGCCGGATGCCGAAGGTGCGGACGGTCAGGCGGGCCCGCGAGAGCACCGGGACCTGCTCGCAGAGCTGCTCCAACACCTTCGCCGCGCGCGTCAGCCGATCGCCGCTCTCGCCCACGCAGATGTTAATGCACAGCTTGCGCACCATGATCTCCCGCATCGGGTTCGTGGCCTTGCTCTCCGCGACCATTTTCCTTTTCTCCGTCTGTGGGGTTGTTTGTTTTTTTCTCGCGTACTGCCTGCTAAGGGTTATAGGGTGGATACTCTTGGGTGGAGGACACGTGTATGTAGTGGGTACGCACAACACGAACGACGCGACGGCGTTCCGAATCCAGGTGATTCGAGGGTTGGGATAATTTACCAAACCCACCAAAAAGAAAAGAAAAGAGGAGAGAGGTGCATTTTTTTATTATTTAATACTCACGAGAGGACTGCCGTCTGAAGCTCAGAAAATGGAAAGGAATTGGTACAATAGTGTATCATCTTTTTTTTAAAAATTTCAATGTTTGATTAATGCAGATTATATTAGTTCGAAAATTATATATATATATATATATATATAATTATTTTTTAAGCTAATGTTTAACGATTTAGTTAACGCAAAGTTGGGAGCGCTTCCATTGCGTTCCCCCTCTTCAGCTATAGCACGACGGTCTTTCCGCTTTTGAGGGGCCTTGCTAACTTTTTGGCGGATTTACTCCCACTGCTCACAATGCGCCGCGTTTTCACACCTTTGTCCGACTTACTATTACTATTTGTCATCATTTTCTTCATTTTACTTGACCCCCCTGCGGCGACGACGACGCCCTTGCGCTTTTGTGGAGCCTCCATGCTTTTAATCCGCGTCGCCTTACTCCGGCCTCCCTCCTCCTCTTCCTCCTGCGTATTCCCCGCAACGTCCTCCTCTATCACCAGATCCCGATCTTTCTTAGCCTTGCCCAGGCTCTTCGAATGGCCGTCCTCGCCTTTCGTTTTCTTCCCGGACGGGCGGGCTTTTTGCCAGGTGGACTTTTCCAGCTCGAAGACGTACTCTTCGGGCCCGTCCTCGTCGTCGTCATCGGCCTCCTCGTTCTCCCGCCGGGTGCTCTTCGAGGCCTCCGAGGGGCCCTTTTCCTCGCGCGCGATTCCCTCGTGGCCCCCTTCCCTCGCGCGCGTCCTTCGGGCGAGGTCGGCCTTCGTGAGGGCGTGTCCGGCGATCGGGGCGTCGGCGTCGACGACCTCGCGATTCACGGCCTGCGGGTGCGGCCCGCCGGGGTCCGACTTCCCGTAAAAATTCGTGCGGGGCGGCGGAAGCCGCAGGGGCTTTGTGAAGTCGTAGGAGACGTGGTTGAGCTCCATGCGGTAGGTGTTGTTCAGCCGCGCGCTCGTGTTCGGGACGCGGGGGTCGAGCTCGGGGTTGAGGAAGTGAAAGCGCGTCTCGGGATCCTGCGGGGGGACCGCGCTGATCCCGCCTTTCGTCGTGAGCTCCAGCTTGTGGTGGAGCTTGCGAATACGCTCCGCGGTCCGCTCCCGCTCCCCCTCCGCCCGCTGCCGACGGTGCATTTTCTTCCATTTCGAACGGGTTGACTTCGCCATACCGACCTTCGTGCTTTCAAATAAAGTTACCGAAAAGCAACAACTAGAACTGAGGAGGTATACAGCGATTTATGGTCTATTTTTTGTTTTCTTGGATGGAGAAGAGAGAAGTCCTGAAAGGTGCTTCCTTCTGATTTTCCTTTCTGTAGTTATACCAAAAAAAAAAAAAAAAAAGGAAAGAAACAGAGCATGTTTACTAGTAGCCCATGCAAAAATAAAATTAGACTCGACCACTCCCCCCCCACGAAAAGGAGTGCTCTCTTATCAAATTTATTTTTAGGCGACACCAAAATATATTGCATCAAGGCGAGTACGTCCATGACTTGGGTAAAGTAAAAGTTTATTATTTTTATGTGATACTAAAAAAGAAAGCATGAGAATAGCTCCACGGTAGTTTCAAAGGTTTCTTTTTTTCCTCATTACGATTATTATGCGACATTATATATTTTTTATTAGGTCTCAACACAAAGGATGTGATAAGGCTATAATTAGAGGCTATTATGCATTCATTTTTAAATTCTAACAATTAATTAGCACGCAAAATTCATAAAGCAAAAATACAAAAACGCCTTAAAGAAAACTCTTGTTAAAGACACAAATAAGGAAGAAATTCGAAACATGACTGAGTAGGTGATTAAAGCAGATAAAAACGGCAAAAGAGGTGTCTACTCATCAAAAAATTGAATATAGCGATAATATACTTCATTCATGCGTAGGGAGAAAATTGTCCCTTTTAATTGGCGTAAAATCCAACTTGTGTGCTTTCCACTCAAAGCAATAATGATAATATGATTATTATTAATAATGTATATAAATATATATACATATATATCTATATATCTATATATATATATATATCTATATAAATAAATGCGCTGTACTTTTACCCTTTCCAAACATCCCGAACTTCTTAGCATTTACACTAGCTAAAGAAGACTGTTAACTGGAGGCTGTAAAATATGTTTTTTTTTTTCCATTCCTCTGTTTAATTGTTGTAGCAATGCATTTGTATTTTATTTGAATATTCGAATGCGTCAACCAAAATCACCCTCCCTATTCTTCAACAGCAAAACATCAGCATCGAAATTCACACTTCAACATCAAACATCGTACTAGTGGAAAGGATCTTAAGAAAGAGAGAAAGAAACAGAGAGATAAAGGGTAGAGGAGGTTACACTACCTCTATCCTCGCCATTAATTAATAATAGTATTCGTATTATCAATTTTACCCTTCCGCCTTTCTGTACGGCAGCAAAGGCGGCTCAGCTACGAGGGAGGAGGGATCCTGGGTGAAGTGGGATTCCGAGACGGGTAGCTGCATCCCCGTTGTATTTCCATTCCCACTACTGTTATTATGATGATGGTTGTGAAAATAGGGGGGGTACGGTATGGAAGCAGTGGGGGCTTGCAGGTGCGCATTATTTTGATTTGGCGAACATGTGACACTAGGATTCCCGCGGTACTGATGCCTAAACAGCGGAAAAGATGTTTGTGAAAGCGTGGATAGCTTCATCTCCAGTTTCTCATTATTCGCACTGTCATTTTCCTCCTCACGGTGCTCAACAAAACCCCCTTCGAGAGGTGGTTGATTGAAGGTTTCCTGAGGTTGCGGAGGAACATCGGTATAGAAGTTGGCGCAAGGATTGGGATGATGATGATGATGAGTATAATGTTTAGTGTTGGGATGGTAATGTCTACTATGATGTTGGTCATTCGCGTTTCTTCCACTGATAGTGCTGCTTGTGTATCGAAAAGCGTTCAAAGGGCTATTCACCTGACGCGGGGCTGCACCCTCGGCGTTCATTTCCACTCTGTCGTACGGAAAATAGGTGGGGGCGGAGCGTATGGTACTCGCCGAGGCGCTTGAGGAATGGGTGCTTACTGACTCTCTTCTTCTTTCCTTTTCTCCTTGTTGTTGTTGCTGCTGCTGCTGCTGCTGCGATGCAATAGGAAGAAAACTGCTACTTCCTACATGTGCGTACGGGTTGTGCACTTTAGGTGATTCCATTGTGCTGTTCTTTTTTACCTTTGTCTTCATTTCCATTCTGTGTGTTTCGCCATGCCACATCGGGGAAGCATGCCCTCCCTCTTGAGACCCTGCCATTAGCCATAACGGCTCCTCCTCATGATTAGTATTGTTGTCATAATTATTCTGATCGTTGTAGTTATTATTGCCGGCTAGCATTGGTGGCCCATGCGAGGGGGCGGGGTTTGGAAAGCTAGAGTCGTTGCTTGCTGTAGGATAAAGAAATCCATTTTTTTCCTTTACATTTCCATCTGGATTTCTAAAAAACGATGATGGCTGTTGTACTTGCTGTTGTTGCGCGCGATTCAGGTACGAGGAAGACGAGGCTAACGTCGTCATTGTTTCTACATTGTCACTCGCGTTTACCATATTACCGCCGCTGTTACCTCGAAATAATCGAGGGAATCCCGCCCCCCCTCCCCCCCCTCTGCGTTGCTGGTGCTTTGCCATTCCCCGGTTGTTACCGCCGCCGTAGGCGCGATGGGGTTGCGGATTGTGATGATGCGGATGGCTATTAGGATTGGCATGCGGGTGAAGCTGGTAGTAATGTTGTTTCTGGTGATAAGGATGATGCTGGAGCGAAACGGGGGGCTGTGCGTGGGCGGCCATGTTGGGATCGAAATACAGCATCGCATTCGCCTGGCCCCCCATCCCCCGCCCCCCGGCGGCAAATACGTACGCGGACGACGACGACGACGGCGAAGGCTGCTGCTGCTGCTGCTGCTGGTGGTGGTGGTGGTGGTGGTGGTGGAAGTGGAGCAGGTGCCGCTGCGCGATCGCCCAGTCCCGCGCGGGTTGTATCTCGTACTCGGGGAAGCGCGGGTTGGGCAGGGGCTGCTGGAGGCCGGGGTAGGGCAGGAGGTGCGGGAGGGGGGGGTACAGGGGGCCGCCCCCCGTCGCCGCGTCCTCGTCGGCGGCGAGGCGGGGGGGGTAGGGCATCGGCTTCAGGAAGTCCTGCGGGGGGAGGCCGAGGGGGTAGGGGTAGCCCAGCACCGAAAGGGGGGGCTGCGGCGCGAGGTGGGCCCCGCCCCCGCCTGCCATCGTCGGGGTCACGGGGGAGGGGTTGCTCTTGGGGTGCGATAGAACGCTCGCGCTGCGGGCATCGCCGGGGGTGAGGGGGTGTTTCGGCGGGGTAGGCGACGTCTTCGACAAGGTTGCGCTCGCACCATAACGGGATATCGGATGCGCGGCGGTGGTAGGGGAGCCCATCACGGCCTGCGGCAGCGCTGCGGGGGCCTGTTCCTGTCTTCCCCCGCTGCTATTACTGCTATTGCTGCTCTGCTGCTGCTGTTGCATGGGGTGCAACGCCTCCATTGCATAAAGGGTAGGGTCCCCGCTGACATTTTCAGGCGGAAAAGACTGCTGCGGTGGTTGTAAATAAAGCGGGGAGGAGTGGGTCGAGAAAATGTTCCTCGAGAGCGGTTGATGGGGGTTGTGCAGAGCGCCAGCACTATCACCCCCACCTCTACTACTAGTACTATTATTGTTCTGAGCAACAGCTCCTCTCCAGGAACTCGCTCCGGACAGGGGAAGAGGAGGCGCCGCAGCAGATTCCTCCTGTATCTGGCTGCTTGCCTTACTTCCGTCACCACTGTTGCTGCCGTTCCCGCCGGCTGGAGGAGGGTGGCAGGACGCTTTATTCGCGACCTGAGCAACGCCTTCGGCCTCTCCAGTGCGAATTGGCTGAGGATCGTATAGCAGGGTGAACCCACTGCCGCTATCCCGTTCTTTTTCCTTTTCCTTCCGCGTTCCTGTCAACGACGTGGATCGGTATCCCTGGGATGAATCCCTCGCAACGATCTCGCGGCACTGTCGGCAGGAGGAGCTACTGCACGTCCGCGCTTTCCGCTTTTCCGGGAGGTTTAGGCTCGGAGGTGCGCCATGGGGCTCATTTCCCTGGGGCCGAAGAGCCTCCTCGAGCCCGCCTTTACGGTATCCGTTTGCTATAGAGGACGCGGCCTGCCGCCGCGGTTGCGAAGCGTGCTTCAGCTTTGTCTTCGACGGCGGGGCGTTGGCGGGGTTGCTTGGCAAGCCCTTATTTCCGTTCGGCGTGGCTGTCCTAGGATTCGCCGACGAGGATGACGTCGGTGCCGCGGCGCGGCCCTTCGCGTGATCCTCTTGGATCTTCTGGTGCACCACCATCCAATCCGCCTCCGCCGTCATCGGGTTCAGCCAGTTCAGGACGTGGTAGAGCGAGTCCCCGCCCGCCGGGCAGTTTGGCCCCGCGTAGGTCACGAACCACCAGCAAAGCCACTGGAAGTCGGGCATGTGGGTCATCCGCGCGGTGATATCGTACTCTGGATCAAAAGGGGAGGTCATATGGAAGTACTGGCCCCGCCGAACACACTGGAAGGGCTTTCCCACCACCCGCGAGCCACCGTCCAGCTTGAAGTGAATTCCCTCCACCTCGTAGTTGAACATGCAGCCGTAGTAGTGGCAGAAGTCGAAGAAAAGCTGTGAAAGCGAGAGGTGGTGGCGGAGGAAGTAGAGCGAAAAGTCCTCAAGGAGATCGCTCTGGCTGCCATCCGGCGGCGTGTTGGTTGGGTTGGACGGGGGCGGTTGCAGCGGAGCGGAGGCCACCCCCGTGCTAATCTTTTCCTCTTTTCCGGTTTGCTCAGAGCCCTTAACGATTTCACCAACGACATCCTTCTCGTTCGCCTTTTCGATCGGATCCGGCATGTTGGAAGACTCTTCACACCCTTCGCTGAGCCTTTCGCCTCCCCGTTCACTCCCTTCGGCCACTTGAGTGGTCTCTGAGCCCATCTCTTTCTGCGCGCGCCTGAGTCGTTCTCCCCCGTCGTTGCTAATAGGTGTAGCATCCCCCTCTTCCTTCTCCTTCTCTTCCTCGCCCTCCTCGTCGCCCTCTTCCGCTTCCACTCTTTCTCTAGTTGAGGGCTTTTGTCTACATGTGCTGTCATTTCCATCCTCCCTTTCCTTATCGCCTTCCGTTTCGATTTCTTCTTCGCCTGCCCCCTCTTCTGGGGAATTACGACCTAGAGAAAGGGTCAGGGGCGCCTCGCTGCGGACGATGGAGGGGGCCCGGGGGGATTCGCTTCCCTTCTCTTCCCGCGCGGACGCGGCCGTTGTCGTGGTCTCCGTGGTGGGATTCGTGCGCAGATGGGGCGCCTCGACCGATTTCATATGCACGAAGCGATACCACCCCGTCAGGGCCGCCGCCTCCTCCCATTCCTTCCCACTGCAACTGTCGTTTGGCGGTTCCTGCTGGAGGGCCACCGCGAGGAACTCCAAAATCTCCCCCGGGAGGGTATTTAGGTCCTGACTCTTTTGCAGACCCACCTGCGTGGCGAAAAACCTGGTGGTGATTCGAAATAGATGGAACTTCAAAATGCTCTCCACCGCGAACAGTATCTGCACGGGGAAGCTATGACTATGAGGATGATGATGCGGATTCGCATTTCCGCTGCTCATCAGGGTGGGGGTGGGGAAGGGCTCCGTGGCGGACATAAATGGCCTTTCCGACGTCGTTGAGAGGGCGTCTTTGGTGGAGCTTTCGTGATAGATTTCGCCCGTCCGGCCCTTGTTGGTTTCCTTCGCCTCCTGCTCGTTTTTACTTCTGGCGTCGTCGGCGAATTGGTGGGTTTGCTCATTCTCGGAGCCGCTCATGGTCATGGCATCGGCCGGACGACGGGGCTGCCGCTCGAGGAGGCGCTGAAGAACCGCTTGCCTTTGCTCGAGCAGGATTTGCTTGACCTTTCGCTTGCACTCGTTGAAGAAATGGCGGACCATGAGGTAGATCGCGAAGGAGGTGACCCCGCCGGGCTCGCTATCGCCGATGCCCAGAGAGCGCACGCAGTGCTTGAGAAAGAGAATCAACGCGCGGGCCTGCGGGTGGTCGTTGAGGAGCTGGCGGGTGAGCTGCATCGAACGCCAGTGCTCGCCGCCGGCGACGGTGATGTCCGCTTTGATTCCCGTCCGCTTTTCCGTGATTTTTATCACGGGCACCCGCGTCGAGACGATCGTCTGGACCCAGAACAACGGCCCCTCCCTCACCGGGACGTAATTCGCGTAGACCGGGCGCTGCTGAGGGTGCTGTTGTTTTTGTTGGCGGAAGGGAAAGATCGGGGGGGAGGGGTGCGAGAACAAATGGGGCTGGAGGGGCTGCCATGCGGCCACCCCCCCGCCTCCGCCAGGCTGCTGAAGGGGAGGCCCGCGCGCGCGATTTTCCTCTGCGAGGGCGCCGCCGGCATGCCTCGGGGGGTTCGTCGGATTCGTCGCCTCGATCTCGGGCGCCGGCGTGGCTTTTTCGAGCGCCTTTTCGTTCGCGTGGGAGTCCTCGCTGGCGGCCTTCGTTCGGCCCCCCTTCGCGACCTCGACGCCCGCGGGGCCGAGCGGGGAGGAGGGGCTGGCGAGGGCCGTCGTCGTCGTTTCCATCAGCGGGATCAGCGGGGAGGAGGGGCTGGCGAGGGCCGCCGAGCTCGACGGGCTGCCCGTCGGCGCATCCGCGGCGGCCTCGGCGTCGGTGAGGTTTAAAAGGATATCGGCGACCGCGATGGTGTCCTCGGCGGTTGTCGCCGCGATCAGCGCGGAGGCCCAGAGCGGGCTCAGATTGCACGGGGTGCTGAAGGCGTAGTTCTTCTCGATCTGCCCGCGGAACTCCTGCTCGGCCTTCGCGAGGTCGTCCGGGGTCGCGTACCGCTCGAGCTCCGCGCGCGCGTGCGTGGGCGTGCGGGAAGGCGGCGTCGGGAAGGCGAGGGCCTCGATCAGCGGCCGCCGCGCGGCCTTCGCCGACGACCGCGAGGGCGGCCGAAGCCCCGCGTCGAGGACGGAATCGCCGTCGTCGCCGGGGATCCCCGCCTCCCCGCGCGAGTCCGCGGCGGCGGCGGCGAGCGCGGCCTCGTCGACGCGCATGAAGGCCTGCGAGAGGAGCTGGAGGGCGTCCATGGGGGAGTGGGGCTGGTAGGCGGTGACCAGGAGGTCCAAATCGCTGCTCGGGAGCGCGAGGCCGGTCGTCAGGGAGCCGTGCACGCGAACCTCGACGTCGTCCTTCGACAAACCCCACCGCGCGATGGCCTGGATGTGGCCGAAAAGACGCTCCCGATCGAGCAGATCGGTGACGGAGAGCGTCAGACAGGCCTCGACGTAGTCCGGGAGCGCGCTGGAGAAGCTGTAAAAGGGCGGTAGCGTCTGCTGAGGCTGCGGATGAAAGGGCGGAACCCCCGCATCCATGCCTAAATGGCTCAAAAAGGCGCTCATCGTCTGCGCGGGCAGCTGCCCCGCCGCCCCCGCGTGCGCGAAGGGCTGCGGCAGCGCCTCTCCGCCATTCCCATTCGCCACGCCGTATTGCGGCTGCGCGATGTAATTCCGATCGAACTGCGCGGAAAGAGAGGTCGACGATCGCGGCGGCGTAGCCCGGCCCCCGGCGGGAGCCCCTCCCCCCGCCTCGACGTCCTTTTCACCACCGCCAACGCCATCCTCGACGGGGCCCCGCGGCCGCCCGGACGGCGAGCGGCTACCCGCGTCCGACGAGCCCCGCCCCGCCCCGCCGAATTCCGATTTCGCCGCCGCCTTTTCGGCCACTTTTTCAGCCGTCATTTCCGCGCGCGGGGGCGGCGAGGACCCCACCCTCCCCCGCAGACGGGCCAAACCGCCGCCGACGACGGCGGCCCGCTCGCCCGGGGCCGGCAGCGAACGCGCGGCCCGCCGCCTTTGCGCGTCCCCCCCGGCGAGGCCCTTTTCGTTTTTATTTTCGTCCTCGTCGGGGGCCGCGCGCGCGGGGGGGGAGGCGGAAAAGGCGCCGTGGGCCTTCCCCGGCGGCCAGCGCTGGGGCCGATTCGCCCCCCCCGCGTCGCCTTTTGCTATTTTTTTCGCCTCGCCGGCGTCGATTTCGTCGGCGGTGGAGGCCGCCGAGGGCGGGCGCGCGTCGTCCGGCGAAGAGGACGCGCACGGGGGCGGCGAGGGTTCGCCTCGCGAACTACGCACCTCCCCCCGACCCCCTTTTAGGCTAAAGAACGCAAAACCGCCCGCCTCCTGCATGCCTTCACTATTTTGAGAATAACAACTGTGAACATCGCTATTTGATTCGTTATCATGTATCATCTTTTTTTTGTCGTGAATTTTCTTCTTAGAGCTTCTATACATATGTGTATTCGTCTCCTTTTCTATCGACCTATCGATCGGTGTACGTATATATAGAGAGAGGGATACTGATATAGATATCCAACTTGTTCCTTTGGGTGTGACTTAGCTATATATTTATTGAATTTTTTCCTTGTATGTAGATAATTGAATATGCTCGACAGGAAGGATGATCTATTAAATCAAAATTCGAAAGATACACGTACACAAACAAACAAAACAAGAAAAATAGAAGAGCCTTTTATTTCCTATTGCACACTATATACTTGATGTGATAGGGGTGGGTGGGTGGGTGAAGGTCCACGGCGACTTCTACCCTGCCTGCCTTTCTTGCTTACAAAGTGATGAGTTCACTCGACAAATATATTCTCTTTTATCCCTTTAAAACGCAGGAGATGAGGTACGATGCACAAGGTACATAAAAAAAAAAAAAAAGGATGGTACGTGAATCTCAGAAAAACCATAACGCCGGGAGCGGGATATCATTATCGAGAATTTCAGAACCAATAATAACAATTAGTAGCATCGCTGTAGGGGCCTAAAATCTTTATTTTTTATTAAAATAAGTAGGAATATGGTTTTCTATCAAGGAAGGGAGCATCCATAATGGAATTCTACATTGTATATTAAGTATTGTTGAATACCCGGAAACCTTTACACGAATGTATAAATAAGTGGAGGTGAATAAACACCGGCTCGATTCAATTTGTGTAAAGTTTCGGATACACCCTTCCCATCAATTATTTTTGCGTATTGTAGGAGACCAAACATGATTAACGAAAAATCCTACTTAGACACGCCTTCTTCAGATATGTTTTTACCATTACACGAGGATGTAATTTGAATGTTATTTTTAGAATGGCACCCGCCCGAGCAGGTCGTGCATTCTCGATTCCACCGCTGATGCTCGGCTACGTTTTTTTCCAGATACCGATTCATCTGAGGAACCCGGTAGACGACCTCGTCGAGTGGGTAGATGAAAAAATTCATGATATTTCGCCACCGAGAACCCGTATCAAAAAGACTATAGAGGGTATTTCCAATGCGAAAACAATACGGTCTGCTTTCATCGTCCGCGTGTTGAGCGTCGAAGAGGGTGAGGGCGGACGAGATATGGAGGAGCTGATTTACCAGCGTATACGCCACCAAAATGATCATCAGCGGAAGAATCAGCTGCGTGTAGAGATAGCCAAGGCGCTTGAAAGGGGTGGCGATGCACAAGGTTCTGGCGTAGCGCTCGAGGTCGAACTCATCTGTTGTACCTTCTTTGGCTTCCGCGAATTCCTTCATCATATACGAGCCGATATAGCATACTTTTTGATAAACCCACGCATAGTAGTAGAAAGACACGAGCAAGGAGAGGTAGGCGAGATGAAATAGCAGGAAGCACTTGTGATTCCTCGCGCCGATGCTATTTCCGAAGTAGGCGCAGTAATGATCGTAGCGCAACACGACGCGCTTCATACGCGGACACCACTGCGCCCGAAGAGGCTTTTTGACCATTTCTGGCAAAGCGATCGTGTGGATAAAATCCTTCGAAGGAACTTCCCCCCCCGCGGCCTTCCGGATCATCGCGTAAATCCCTTTTCGCTGGCCTGCCGTTGAGGAAACCACCCCGGGCGACTTCACGAACATTTTCAGCATCGTCAGAAACGACACCACCGCGGAGGGGAAAAGCCAGTAAAAAAATGGTCCGCAGTGTTTATAAAAGGGACAGGTTATGACATAAACGAATAGGGTGAAGCACAGCAAGCTCGCAACCTGCGCGACGATAAAGCCGATGGCGAAAAAGACGCTTCGATATGAAAAGCGCCCCCCCTTCGCGCCTTCCGCATCCTCCTTTTGGATACGCATAAACCACATTAAAACGATCCACGCCGCGACCGGCATTGTGGTCATCCCCTGGAAGACACAGCACCACAGATATAAAAAAGCGTGCGGGAGCACCAAAAGAAGAAGCCCGTCCCGGAGCTCTCCGCCGTAGTTTCCAATCCAGCACTTCTCGTCCTCGAGGAGCTTCTCGCGGCGTCCTGGCGAGGCGGTCGCCGCGTACACGCGCAGCAGCCTTCGGACGGCCGCGGGGTCGACGGCGCCCTCCGCGCCGCGATCCCACCACCGCAGGCGCGCGTAATCCCACCAATACCTCCACGCGGAGGGCACCCAAATTCTTTCCGCGCGGCGCGGCCCGCGGACGGGCGCGAAGGCGGCGGCCTCCACCACCGCCCCCTTCGCGAGCACCCCGCGCACCATCCCGAGGTCGCCCGAGAGGACCGCGGCGTCGAGGACCCCCCGCGACGCGTCCGGACCCCACCCGCCCGCCCTTTCCTTCAATTGGCCCTCTCTTTCCTTCAATTGGCCCTCTCTTTCCTTCAATTGGCCATTTCTTTCCTTCAATTGGCCCTCGCCGTCGTCGTCGTCGAGGCCGAGGTGGAGCTCCTCGACGAGGTAGAGCGCGGCGAGGCGGGCGCCGGGGGTCGCGCAGACCCCGCGCAGAAGCCCCTCCTCCCGCGCGAGCGCGGCCAGGGCGGCCTCGCCGAGGGCCCCGCGGAAGACCTCCCAAATAAAAACCCGCGGGCCCGCGTAATGAAGGCAGGAAAGCCCCGCGCGATCCCGCGCGCCGACGGCGGCGCCTTTCTCGAGCAAAAACCGCACCCCGGGCGCGTTCCCGGCCGCCGCGGCGACCATCAGCGGGGTCCGCCCCTCCCCGTCCGCCTCGTCCACGCCCGCCCCGTTGTTGACTAAAAAGGAAAGAATCGCCGGGTTCGGCCCGCGCGAGTTCGAAAGGAGCTCCTCCGCGGTCGAAATCGCCCCCGCGCCGCTGCTTTGGCGGGTATTCGTTTGAATATCATTCGGGGCCGCGTTTTTGATGGAGGGAATCCCGTCCGCGGCGGGCGAGCGACTCGGTCGGGGGGTTGGCGAAATCCACTCGTGAAGGGGGGCCGCGCGGCGGGCGACGGCGATGTGGAGGGGGGTCGCGCCGTCCACCGCCCGCCGCAGGTTTATCGGAAATCCGCCGTCTAAAAAGGTCAGAACGATCAGCAAATGTTTATCGTCCAAGACGGCCTCAAAGAACGTTCGACGCTCGATTTTCGTAAACTCATCCAACGGGGTCGCGTCGGAGGGTCCAAAATCGGACATGGACTTGACGGTTGGACGTAAATAATGGTTTAATGGCACGGGCAGTTTGCAGTTACTATTCATGTTGTACAGAATCGTCGCTGGCAATGTTGTTGGTGTGATAAAAAATACGGACAATGATGTTATCGTAACGAATGGTACTATTACTATAGTAAACAATGTAGAAAACTAGTATGCTCAATATTTGCTAGTTATCTTTTTTTTTTTTTTTTGATAAACTCGGCTGTCTAACTGCCTCGAATTTAGTAACTATACTGCTTTATTTTATCTTTGAAGGAGAGGTTAGTGGAAAAAAGGGTAAAATGCTGCTGGTAAGAACTGTGAAAAGGTCATCAGAGAAGTCTATATGGAAGATAAACCTCTATGTACATAAGGAGTGGGGGCAGTGAGGGTATAGACGAATACACCCTCATCATGAAATTTACACATGAATCCCCTTAAGAGGGATACAAATGGATGGGTTTTGTTTGTTTATGATAGCAACACCCCCTCTTCAAGGCATTCAAAGCTGAGAGAAAGAGAGAAAAAAGGTCTTTCCTCTCCATTCAATTTACCCTCAGCTGCAGTAAACATATCACACGTTACCATACCCTTTTCCCCCTTTTCATTTTAGCTATTAGGTGCATCGGAATCCCTTCCACTGCTGTAAAACTCTGTAAAGTACTTTTCCAGCGAGCGTACCTTGCAAAGCTCCGTGGTGTTCGCCCCCGCACACCCTTCCATCGCTTCCACCAACCGCTTGACCTTTTCAAAAGCCTGACAAAGCTTCTCCCGCGCGGCGTGAAGCTTTTCCTCGGCGCGTTTGACCTCCTCGGCGACCCTTATCTCGTTAGTTTCCCCCACCTTTTGCTGTGAATGGCCGATAGAATTCGCATTATAAACAGAAATCGCGGCATTCGCGGCGCTAGTGAAGGCCGACCAGATATTCTCGTAGAGGAGGTGCTCGCCACCAAGCGGAAGCAGCGGGGGGTCGAGCAAACCGCGCTGGAAGAGCGCCATCGCATCGAGTGATTCCGAATGCTGGGCGACGTTACCAACATTCGTAGAAGAAAGGGAAGGCGGCGCGGCGTTTGAATTCGCTAATATACGGCGGTGTGAGTCGGTTAGCGTTCCAAGCGAGGACCCAATGGCGATCGATTGCGAGGTTTCCGAAATCAGCGCCGGATTCCGTGCGAGGCAGGAGAGAAGAAATTCCTCGAAACTATCCCCAGCTCTTGCTGACATCACGAACCTCCACTTTTAATTAGTACTGCTATTATTCCCACTTTTCTACGTTTTCTGCAGTTTTTCGTATTCCTATGCCACTTCCTAAAAAAAAAAAAAAGGCTAAACCATCAGTATGAGGAAAATAATCATTGGACCAATAAGATCCAGCTCCCATAAGCGAATCCATGTACAAGGCGATTTATGGATAAACATTATACTCAACGAAAGCCATCAACGTTTATTCTTTCGATAAGACTTACCCGATCATTGGGTACACTGACAATACATAAGAGTTGGTTCTCGGGCAAAATCAAAGCCACTCTCAGCCAAAAGTAAATTAATTATATGTACACCAATATCATTTTCTGTACATGGACCAACTCACACTTTTGTTGTTTATCATTTTTTTTCCCCGCTCTGCCTCTTTTTTCTTCTCTATCCTTCTCATTCACGTAATGGAATCCTTCGTCGAGACCGAAAATCAGACCACATAACCAATCCCAATGACAATCAAAGCATAAAATAATTACCCTTCTTCCTTCTATACTTTCATCAAAAAAATAAGTGTTTCCTCCTTTCTTCCTCCCCGGATTTTGCATTAGCAGACGATCATGTACGGATGACCAAATACTAACGCACTTACTCCCATCAGCTTCCTCCACATGTATTTTTTTTAAAAAAAGAAACACAACACTAATAATAATAATAATGAATACTATGTTGATAGGGAAAGAAACACCCCTCTTCTTTTGAAGAAGAAGGAAGTGGAAAAGGGAACAAAGGGGCGAAGAGCTGTCTGAATCCTCTTCTCCCGCCTTTCCTTTCTCCCCCCTCCCCCCCTTGCCCTCAAGGCTTCAGCATCGTGTAGGCCACCTTGAGGACCTCCTCCTCAATACACGGGTAGTTTGCATGCCGAGTAAGAACCTTCTTGCTAACGTCGATCGCCCGGACGGGGTCATTTCCCTTAAGGTAGTTAAAGGCGACGCGGAAGCCGACGGCGGGGTCGCTCTCCTGCGAGAGCACCCAGGCCTTCTGGTAGGCTTCGGAGGCCTCGGCGTGGCGGCCCTCGCGCTCGTGAATCCACCCGAGCTGGCTCCATCCCGCGCTGCAGTGGCGATTCCGCGCGAGGAGCTCGCGGAGCTCCGTTGCCGCGGTCCCCAGCTCCCCGCGCTGGACAAGCAAATGCGCGAAAAGCAGTCGCGCGCGGACGACAACGCCGGCATGCTGCTCGCGCTGTCGCCCTGTCGTGTCCTCGAAGATGCGCCGGAGCAGATTCCCAGCGGCGGCCTCCTGCCGGCTGAGGTAGAGGGCCATTGCGAGTCCGAGGAAGCCTGGAATGTGGACATACGGGAAGTGCATGGCGGCCGCCAGGGTGGGCGCAGCCGCCTCCCCGGCTCCCTCACTAGTCCCCGCGAGGAGGTGGAGGTCCTCCTCGCTGAGGGTTTCCTCCTGCGCGGGCGCCTCCTTCTCCTCCGCGGCGGGCCCGCCCTTCTTGTCGAACGCGGGGTGCTCGCTCTGCGCGCGGCTGATCACCGTGAGGAAGATCTGCACCGCCTTCTCGAGGTCCGCGGCGTGGCGCGTGGCGAGGCAGTAGTAGCCCTGCAGCAGCTGCCGCGTCTCACCGATCGGGAGCTGCAGGAGGAGCTGCTCCGCGCACCGGATGTTCTCCGTCCGCTCGTCGGCCTCGCCGCTCGCCCGCGGGCCCGGCGCGGCCGTCCCAGAGGCCTTTGACCCAGGGGGATTTGTCACCGAGGAATTTGTGACAGGGGGATTTGTCACCGAGGAGGTTGTGACAGGGGGATTTGTCACCGAGGAGGTTGTGACAGGGGGATTTGTGACAGGGGAGGGGCTTCCCGCGGCCCAGAGGTCCACGGTCGTCGGGACGAGGTAGATCTCAATCATGCGCTCGAGCGCGCGCTCGCTCCAGGGGTTGTCGGTGGGCAGCCGCGCGAGGTTGAAGGCGCGGAGGGCGTCGGCGTTGTTGTTGAGCAGGTGGTGGTGCACCCCCTGCGCGTAGCTGAGCCCCGGGTCCACCCGCTGCATCGCCGGCGCCGCGCGAACGGCCCGCTGGATCGCCGCCGCCATCTCCTCCACGCCGCCCACGCGGCGGAGCAGGTCGAGGTACTTCACGAGCGCCTCGTAGTGGTTCGGCTGCTGGTCGAGGAGCTGCTTGTACAGGCGCGAGGCCGCCTCGGCGCCGTCCTCCTCGCGCAGCAAGTTCAGCTCTGCGAGGATGCCGACGGCCTTCGCGCAGCCCGGGCGGAGGTTCAGCAGCGTCTTGCAGTGCTGCTCGCAGGCGGCGGCGTCGTTGGCCTCGAGGCTGAGCTGCGCGAGCGCCAGCATCGCGTCCTCGTGCGCGGGGTCGAAGCCGAGGGCCTCTTTTAGCAATTTCCTCCCCCGCGCGGCGTCGTCCCAGCGGACGTGGAGGCGGCCGAGCGCCGTCAAGATGTTCGCCATCACCGTGCGCTGCTGTAGGACGGTCTCGCGCGCCTCGCGGGTCATTTGTTTCTCCAAGACGTGCTGCTGAAAGGCGCGCGCGCGGAGGAGGGCCTTGGCGGCCTCGCGATCATCCCCCAGGCCGTGATGCACGCGGTAGAGCAGCAGCGCCCCGTTCACCCGCTCGACGGAGTGCACCACCTCCTCCTGGGCCGGGGGCTCCTCGGCGAAGCCCGGGGTCTGATGGAGCACCTCCACCGCCTTCTCCCCATGCCCGAGGCGCCAGTAGAGCATCGCGAGGTCCGCGCGGACGGCGAAAAGCGCCGGATCGGCGTCGAGCGCGCTCGAGTAGTACTGGACCGCCTTCTCGTAGTCGTGGGTGGCGACCAGGACGCGGCCGATGCGCACGGAGAGCTCGCTATTCTTCGGGTCCATGGCCTTGGCCATCTCGTACGCCGTGATCGCCTTCTCCGGGTCCTGCAGGTTGAGATAGGCCTCCCCGAGCTCGACGTAGCCCTCCGGCGACGGGCGCTCATTGACGATCTCCTCGAAGCACTGGATGTAGTGCGCGGGGTCGTGCTTTTGGCCGAGGTAGAGCTTCGCCATCTGCATGCGGGTCGCGATATAGAACGGGCTCGAGGAGGGGACCTGGCGAAGGAGCTCCAGGCTCTTCTCGACGTTCGTCCGGGCGACCAGCATCGACTGCGCGATGACGATGCGGCCGCTTTGGTTCGTGGCGTTGAAGGCCGCGGCGGCCTCGTTGAGCACCCGGCGCGCCTCCTCCAGGTCCCGCAGCTTCACGTAGACCTGCGCGAGTTGGATGTGAAGGGTGACCGAGTCCGGCAGGCTCAGGAAAAGCCCCTGCGAGGACTTCGCGTTCTCGCCAGCGGCGGCGGTGCCATTTCCGCTTCCCCCGCCCCCTGTCGAGCCTTCCTCTTTCACGGGCCGGTTCGCGTTGGCGGCGGATTTGGAGAGTTTGAGGGCGGCGAGCAGGGCCTCGCGGGCGGCGGGGTTCTTTCCGAGCGAGGCGAGCACCATCCCGTGCAGGAGGTTGTACCGCGGCTGCTCCTTGACGGCGAAGTCGACGCTGAGGGCCTGCTCGAGGGCCTGGCCGGCGAGCGCGAGTTTGCCGGCGTGGTGGCAGATCTGCGCGGAGAGCAGAAAGGCCTCGGCGGGGGGCTGGGGCTCCTGCAGGCGGCGCTGAATCGTCGCCGCGGCGGCCGCGAGGTCGCCGGAGACGAACTGCACGCGGCAGAGCATCAGCCGCGCCTCCGAGCAGCCCGGGGCGAAGCGGAGGAGGAGCTCGAGGTGGCGGCGGCAGCGCTCGGCGGTGGGGTCGGGGTGGCGGAAGGTCGGGTCCGGCGGCTCGCTCCGGCCGTGCTCGAGGTAGAAGGCGGCGATCCAGAGCATCACGGGGAGGTTCAGCCGCGCGTAGTGCGCGAGGACGCCGCCGGGCTCGTCGGGGGGCGGCCGGAGCTGCATCTCCTGCCGCGCGGCCTCGGCCGCCTGGTCGAGGTGCGCGAGCGCCTTCGCCTCGTTCTGCGCGAGCGCCCACTGGACTTTCGCGTGGAGGAGGCCGAGCTCCGGGCTGCGCTGGGCCGCCGGGTGGAGCTCGGCGCAGAGCGCGAGCTGCCGGCCCGCCTCCGCCGGGTTCGCGCGGAGCCCGACGTGCACGAGCCCCATCAGCGGCGCGAGCGAGGCCGTCAGGACGGCGGCCTTCTGGAAGGCCTCGCGGGCGGCGCCGAGGTCGCCGCGGTAGAGGTGCAGGTAGCCGACCTCGGCGAGGTAGTCGCCGTTCTGCCGGTCGAGCCGGCAGGCGGCCTCGAGCATCTCGGACGTGATCGCGAGGAGCCCGGGGCGCCCGCTCGCGAGCCGCGCGAAGGCCCGCGCGTGGGCGACGATCAGCGGCGCGTTCCGCGGCTCGCGCGCGCGCAGGCTCTCCCAAAGCCGCGCGAGGTAGAGCTCGGCGGCCTCGGCGCGGGGGTCGCGCACGAGGGCGTGGAGGGCCTCGAGCGCGAGCGCCTCGCAGTGCGCGGGCTCCTCGGCGAGCACCGCGCGCACGACGCCGAGGCCCTGCTCCCAGTCCTCGGCGCGCAGGAGCAGCCGCGCCTTCGCGAGCAGCGGCGCGGCGAGGCCCGGGTGGCCGACGATCACGCGGTTCAGCAGGTCGAGGGCCTGCGGGAGCTGGCGTTTCCGCTCGAGGTAGTCGACGCGGCCGAGGGCGGCGGCGAGGTCGGGGGGGGCGCCGGGGCCCGCGCGCGCGGCTTCGACCGCG
>MJCC01000009.1:589633-610107 GCA_001766655.1 Phytomonas francai
ACCCAACTTCCTCAATGCGTCCTCTTCTACCTTTCTTCCTCGCTCTCGGAAGGGGAAACTCGCTTCAGACGCACTGCGTAGTGCTCGAACGAAATCGATTCATCCGACCTCCCCCTTCGAAAAGGAAGGCGGGAGATTCTCAGATTGAAGGGCTAACTTCAAAGACTTTCGCGTCATCATATCGAGAGTTTACACCCCAACCCCTGCGAGTCATCCAATCCATACCAGCTTCTCCAACACACACACACACACACATACCGGAGTACTGCACTCCTCCCATTCTCCCCCCCGCCTCTTTTATTAAAAGGCATCTTTGATGTGTTTTGTTCAGAAAAAGTCAAGCCGGGCGCTCACGGCGAGGCGGCCTTTCCTGAGGAAATTCCATCATTATCGCTGACCCTGCCCGCTCGCGCGGGGTGCGGGCCCCAATCTCCGCCACTTTATATCACAAATGAGAGCAAGAGCCACCCCGCAGAGAAGAATCACGCCGTTCCTCAACGGCGAGGTGAAGCCTTTCATCTGCTTACACAAGTGCGTTCGTAGGATGCAGTTCTTCGAGCAAGTCTGGCATTTTCACTCCGCCCCTCGACCCAACTTCCTCAATGCGTCCTCTTCTACCTTTCTTCCTCGCTCTCGGAAGGGGAAACTCGCTTCAGACGCACTGCGTAGTGCTCGAACGAAATCGATTCATCCGACCTCCCCCTTCGAAAAGGAAGGCGGGAGATTCTCAGATTGAAGGGCTAACTTCAAAGACTTTCGCGTCATCATATCGAGAGTTTACACCCCAACCCCTGCGAGTCATCCAATCCATACCAGCTTCTCCCACACATTCATAAACAGATAAAATAAACTTCACCACTGCATTTTTATCTTCTATTTCTTTATTCGTATCATTAAGGCAGAGAGGTGGGTATACGTAGAATATGCACAACTTATGGATCTACACCACGCACCTTTCACCTAGTCTAAGCTGTTTGTTAATCATTCTTTGGATGTATACTAAAAAGGGAAAGAAAGGAAATATAGAAGTAATTACATATTATTTATTCCATAAAAGAAGGCCTTTCTTTGCAGATGGGAAAACTAATCAGTAAATTTTTTTTTAGATTTATTAGACATTGAGAGGGAAATGAGCACCTTTTTGGACTGTATCAACATTGTTCTTAATATTAATTTATATCAGGCCAATAACCATCTTCTTGACTAGACTTTTATTTACCTTTTCTCTATAATTCTACGATATTAGCGTAAACGCAACGATGATTTTTTGACACCCGAGCCATATTGTTGAAACACTAGATCAAGATAGAAACGAAGGCACTACAAGCGTAAAATACAAGAATAGTTCCATTGCACACGCACCTAAATAACAAATAATAATAAATAAGCCATTATAAGTATTTTTCAAATAGAAATTAACACATAAAGGCAAGAAAAATAGGTCAAGATTTTTAGCACGGAAAGAGCGTAGCAAATTCCCGTTTTAATATACATTTCTCCGGTATTTTTTCCCAAGTGTTCGAAAGGTTCCACCCTCGACTTAATTACACGTACCCTGCCGTTTTCACTTTGATAACGTAGAAGGGTGTGGGGTGGATGTAGAAGAGAAAAAAGGACAAGTAAATATACATATTCGTATTTTCGCATCTTTTTCTATTTACTGATAACATTCTTTTGGGTTTTGGTATTCTTTTTCTCCGTAGAAAACAAAGAATACCACCTTTCCTTGGTTAAATCCTCGTAAAGCAACTTCGCACGAGTGGCGAGGGGTTGAATCGGTCGTACTCGACCTTTATCATCGAGGATTGCGCGGAGAGCGGCCGACCTTTTGGCTGCCCCGCGGCCTGAGCGACGCGAATCGGCGCGCTGCTCACGCGGCCTTCGAAATTCCCCGGAGGGCCCCCCCCCCCCGCCGAGCGCGATTTTCCCTTCCCCGACGCGAACCCCGCCGAGGAAAAAGGCGGCGTGGGCGTCCCGCTGGCGGGCTCTCGAAGTCTGATCCCCGCGCCCTCGACGTCGTCGGCCGCTTTGTTTTCGCGCAATGGGAGCCCTCTCGCCTGGCGCGCATCGAAGATATCCGCCCAATCCTCCATCGTTAGGACCCTCGGCCCTTTTCTTTCCACGTTTGGCATTTCGCCCTCGCACGGCGGCGGTGTATCGGCGCTCCCCGGTGGGCCCGAGGCGATCGTTTTGTCGGCCGGCCTCCACGGCCACACCTCGATGGCGTTTTCCCGATGATCCCCCTTCTTTTCCTCAATCGGAGTCCGATTCGACTGGTTTATTGAAAAATGTGGAATACTTCGCAGCTTTGCCTCCAGTGAGCGGGTGCACTGCTCCTCGCGATAATTCGCCTTCAGCCAAAATGAAACCTCCCGGCGAATCTGCTCTTTCGCGAGCAGCGCCATTCGGAGTTTGGTGATTACTTTTCCTTCATTTTTTAAATCCGTAGGATGGGTGGTGGTACCATTATCACGGTCATCGGTTTTTCCTCTATCCACGGCTGTTGGTTTTGGGGTCGATTTCAGGTTGACGGGCGGCCATCCCATGATTCCGAGCTTCATACGATAGGTCAGACAAAACTCCTCACGGTAGACCTCGCGCTGCTGAGCCTGTTTGGCCATTCGCGTGTAGTAGTCATCTACGAGGCGCTTTAAAACGACGTCGAGATCCTCGTCGATTTCTCTTCCTCGTCCGATTAAATTCCGCTTATCCGACGTCTTCGCCACCCCCCCCTGGCCTTCCATTAACTTCCACAGCTTCTCGGGGTAGTCGCGCTGAAAGTACGCCTTCGTTTGGTTCGGTACGTTGAGAATTTGACGGAACAGCGACTCGCAATCCCCGCCCTCGGCTCCTCCGTCTTTTTTATCGATGGAATCGTTTGATATCCGCGGCCTCGAAAAGGATGCGCCGGGGGGGTGAAAAGGGGGGCTCTCCGGGGCCTTTGTCGACGGGTGCAGGATCAGGCAGCCGAGCGGGACGAACTTCTCGCGCCCGGCGTTAATCACGAGCAGGGAGGTCGCCTCCAGCAAGTCGTGGAGATGATGGACGACGTCGGCGAGCTCCATCGCGCGCGCGCGCCCGCTCGTTTCCCGCCTTCCCCCCTCCCCGACGGGCTCGCCCTCGCCGCGCCCGCTCTCCGAGCTCCGCGAGCGCGAATTTTCGCGCGAGGAGGCCGCGGATTGCCGGCGCACCCAACGCAGGACCTTCTCCGAGGCCCGCATCCCATCCTCGGGGCCCGGCGAGGCCGTCCCCGGCGTTTGCGTGGACGTCGAGGGCTCACTTCGGCCGTGCGTTTTATCCTCGGCGCCAGGATCGCGATCCCGGTCGGCGTGGAGGAGGAAACTCGCGTGGGTGCCCGTCGAACTGCGCAGTTCCCCTTTTAACGAGAAGGGGGACATCTTGTGCGTTTGCAGGGAAAGATTGGGTAGAAAGCTGGAACTTATGGCAGTCATGACGTGCTTTTCTTCTTCTCCCGCAGGGTCGTCCCCGGCGGGGGTGCATCGATGCGGGTCCTTTTGATCGGCTTCGATAGCGGTTTCTTTTTTGCCGCCTTTCGCGTTCGCGTCGTCGGACGCGGTCGCCTCGCCGCAGGGACCCCCCCCTGCAGAGCCCCACAGAATAGTCTTGAGCTGCCGAATAAAGGCCTCCTCACGGCAGCGAAGGGTGCGTTTACGCGCGTGCAGCCTATCATAGAGGGCGTTCACGATTATATAGCGTTCCCGCAGCTTCTTCAACAGCGCCAAGAGCACCGCGGCGCTGGAGAAACTCGAAGATTCGACTCTTCTGCCATCGTCGTCAAGGGTTTTTTTTTTACCGCCAAAGCGAGATGCACTACCTCGTTTCCGGAGAGACGAGGTGCTTGACGAAAACGCAAACGAGGAGTGGGTCACCGGGCTGATCAGCCGTAGTCCATCTGCGGGGTGGATCGTCTGCGTGGGTTTCTTCATCTCGTATCGTTCACTTCCACCTTGTCCCTCTTTCGCTTCCTTGCTTTCACCTTTTTCTGCCTCCAGGTTCATTTGTTTCTGCAGGGAGACTTGTCGGGGCGTGGCGAGGAGGCCGGTTTGCGCCCTGCTGGGGGGTTTGTCCGGCGTAGGAGGCAGGCCTTGCCTCTGATAGAGGTTCAGCTTCCGGTTAAGAATGCATTTTAAATCCTCCACACACGTCGGCGCGCTTTCGTTGTGGATTTTGTCGACTAATTTGGAGAAATCCTTCACGGCGGTCCTAAGATTTTTATCATATAAGGGATACGCCTGGGGAAGCTTTACACTTGATGGGATGGTTTCCAGGGAGGCGGAATCCAGTAATTTATTCGAACAGGACAAGCTGAAGCGGTTCATTATGAAGGATGGGCATTCGTTACCATTTTCCTCTTCAACGTTTTCCAGGTACTTCAAATCGCCCGGATGCTTGCCATCGGCGGGGGTTTTATTTTGATGGTTGGAGGTGTAAGCCGTTCCGTTTAGACTTCCCAGCTTGCTGCCGCGCAGGCGTACTTTATAGCGCTCATGGGGGGATCGAGGATAGGGAAAGGGGGGCAGCTTTGGGCGATCCTGAGGATGGCGAGCTGAGCGCGCGCGCGACGCCGAAGAGAGCTCTCTCGAGACGACGTTCTTGAATAGCTGGTTGGGCGCTTGGGCGTGCAGTTCCCACTTGTATTTTCCTGTTCTAGGCCTCGTGTTATGAGGGGGATGGAATGGTTCAACCGGTTCTGCACTCATTTAACAATCAAATACAACAACAACAAAAAAAGAAATATAAAAATTATTCTATGACGACCTTTGCATCCCCTTGTCTTGCATCCCAAATCGCGAAACCGTATAGCATAAGATAGAAAAGACGCAGGGAGGTAAAGAACTTGTTACGTATGCACAAACTATAACTTTTCACATTGGGTATATCTTCCGTCCCTTCCAAGAGGTGCGATGGGGATATGAAAAGGTCTTAACGTGAGTTACTTTTTTGTAGACAATAAGCAACCAAGGCGACAAAGTATGCATTTTTTTTTGAATTTTCTCCTCCTCCTTCGGTATCAAACCCTTCGTTAAAAAACAATAGCCACAGAAATTCAGGCGAAAGCAATCCCTCCTCGCCCTCGTGTGTGTGTGTGTGTGGGTGGGGAAATGGATCTTTTGTCCCTTTTTTTTTCCAACCAAAATTCAATCATATTAACACGAGCAAACCAACAACGTACGTGGAGTTCGATCACGCCGAAGTATTCTCGATTCCTTTACGTTTATCACCGTCTCCGGGAGCTGGGGTTCCTCCATTTTATGAAATTCTGCTTTGTGTGTGTGCATGTGAAGGAGGCGAGCCCCCCGATGCCTTTTCCCGCCATCCTATTCACGCCGAGGACGGGACGGGGGTGGCGGTTAAACTCATGGCTTCCGGCGACGACGACGGGATCGAATTCGGCGCGATACCGCCCGTTTCCGCCTCGGCGGCCGCACCGACGTCGTCGCCGGGGGCCACCGACGACGGCCGCGGGAGCGCCGCCATCGCGGCGTGCGGGATCTCGACGGCCGCGGCTTTCCCCCCCCCGAAGCCCGCGGCGAAAGGGCTCTGGGCGAGCTGCCCGGCCTCGATCTCGAGCATCTCGCGTTCGCCGTAGACGACGGTGAGGTGGGGGGACCAGAGGAACCAGGCCGGGACGAAGGGCGGGGTGAGGCAGAGGATGGGGCGGTAGAGCTCGACGTACTGCTGGTCGCCCAGCCGCGCCTTATCGCCGGCGAAGCGGCGGTACTCGTCGAGGGCGGAGACGAGCGACCAGCCCTGCAGCCGCCGGAGCGCCGCGACGACGGTGCCGGTGCGGTGCTTGCCTTTATTGCAGTGGATGAGCAGCGGCAGGCTGCGCGTATCGCAGATCGCGGAGAGGACGCGGTGCATCAGCGGCTCCGCGATGTCGTAGAAGGGCTCTTTGTTGCCCTCGGTCGGGAACCGCAGCACCCCGATCCCGTTCTCCTCGCAGAACTTGAGATTGCTCTCGGCGTAGTCCTCGGGGCAGAGGTAGAGGATGCTGCGCAGGTGAAGGGCCTGCAGGAACGGGAAGTTTTTCTTCGTCGGGTAGCCACCACGGTACACCCCGGGACACACCATCGAGAAGTTTACCACCGGAATAAGCTTCTCCGGCGGCGAAACCACCCTGGTCAGTTTGCTGTGCGGTTGAATCACCACACTGGGCGGGTGCGACATCGGCTATTAGCTAATATATATATATATATATATAGATAGATATAGATATAGATATAGATCTCTGTGTGTGTAAGATAAAGCAACTCTTATCTGTGATCAAAGCAAATTTCCTTCACCTGAACTTCCTTCCTCCCCTTTTCGGGAATTCTGCATTCATACCATAAAAGTGTTGAAGGTAAATTCAACACGTTTGGAGGTGGCAATGTGTTGAGATCTATAAATGCAGAGCAGTTTGTGCATGAGCAAATCAATGCCCACGCCAAACCTTTTTACTTCATCAGCGTGCTTATAATCAACATATTTCCACTTTTTTCCCTTACCATGCGTTATACACTCACATTTTAGCTTGCAGCCGTATTTTGTTGTTTGTGCTAGTTTTCCATCTAAAAACACCCTTGTTGACTATTCCTCCAAGAATAGCTCCATCTTGATTTTGCGAAAACACTAATAAGATAGAAAATAAAGCCCTCGAAAAAATATCGAATTACATATGGAATGCCTAACACGTTCTTGCAAAAATTACATAGAAAATTATTCATCACAACGTTCGCTAGCATAGTTATTAATATGGTATATCATCATCGGGATAGTTCGTAGAATGATTGCGGTCCATTGACAGACATGGATCCTACTTTATCTTTTTAAATTTTAGAGTAACACCAAAGTGTAATAAAGCATATTTGCATGTTTAGAGGATTTCATTAATATCACCATTATCTCCTCATCCTCTTACATGCATACAAGAGCGAATAAGGCTTCGCATGGAAACTTTTAAAATCACGGCTTCACCTTTTTAAAGGCATATTCATCACAAAATCAGCTTGGGAAACCACGGTTCCCTCCAAAAAAACAAGCATGCGTGATTACACGATACTCCCTCCTCCAGTCTACTCTCTCTTGACTCCCCTTTTTTGCGTGGGGCTACCTAAACAGCTCATCTAGGAGATCGCCAACCGGTTTCTGCCCTTCGCACCGGCCCGCATCGCAGGGCTTCTCCGAACGGAGTTGTGACGGTGACCCAGAGAGGCCGGACTGGGATGACACGGGGAGGCCGGGCTGGGATGACACGGGGAGGCTGGGCTGGGATGACACGGGGAGGCTGGGCTGGGATGACACGGGGAGGCTGGGCTGGGATGACACGGGGAGGCTGGGCTGGGATGACACGGGGAGGCCGGAGGGCGAGGTGGGCGTGCGGAAGCGCCTGCTGTCCTCGTCGCCGGCGGCGGGCGCGCGCGAGAGCGAGGCCTAGGGGAGGGTCGTCGACCACGCAGGGCACGCCGCCCCTGCCGCGACGTAGCCCTCCGGCACCCCGCTCGTGAACTCGCCCCAGTTGTCGGGGCTGAGGGCCGCGGCCGGGGAAAGGGGCGCCTCGGGGGGCCAGGACGGCCACGTCGAGGGCGCGGACTCGCCGGCCGGGCCCGGGCCGCGGCTGAGCAGCGCCCTCTCGCCGAGCGCCTCCGCGTGGAGACGCACCCGGCGACTCGTCGGGAGCATCTGTGAGAGCGCGGTGGCCAGTGCGGCGGCGGTGTGGGCGTCCGCGAGACATTCGCGCGCCCCCGCGACCTCCGGGTGGAGCAGCGGCTGGTAGCGGTCGAATTGGTAGATCGCGTCGAGGCCGAGCGGCGGGCAGCCGTGGTCGAGGGCGTCCGTGGACGGCGTGCGGGGGGCCTCCGTGGTCGGGGAGACGACGCGGCGGAGCATCGGGTCCATGGCATTCGCCCCCCCGATCCTCGCGACGTTGGCGTCTGGAAGCGAGTATTCCAGGGCTATGAGCGTCTCCCTCGCCTGCGCGGCCACGGCGTGGGCCCATCGCTCCTGCAAGAGTCCAGCACCTCCGTCTCCGTCCTGCCCGGGACGCACCCCACCACGAATGGGGGAGGCCGGGTCGCCCACCCCACGCGGCGGAGCCACCATAGCTATTTGCCTCCACAGCCCCACCGCGGACGGCCCGTTCGCACCTTTGATGTCCGTGAAGCTCATGAAGGTCTGTGCGAGATCGGGGAAGGAGATCGGCACGATTTGGCCGGCGGGAGAGCCGGAGATAGATTGACAAACCGCCTTCGTGGCTTTCGCAAAGAGCTTTCGGAATCCGCCGCCTCCGCTGGACTCGGGACGATTGCCGCCGTTTTTGCCGGCGAGGACCTCAATCAAAGGGTCCGAGGTCACGGACGGGGAAAGCCCCGCACGGCCCTGCATGCCTTCTCCCCCCGCCTCACGGAGTAGAGCCATGGTCGCGACGCGATAGCAGTACCCCACGCCGTTGACGACTATTAAATCCGGAAACAGATCGGGAAAGCGGCGCTTACTCTGTTCGTAGAACAGGTTCAGCAGCGCTACCAGGCGTGGGTTCGATATATAGTGGTTAAATGAGGCCTTCCGTTCGCGTGGGGTCAGGTTGTGGATTGTCGTGCTGGTGGCTGAACGGATGTAATCACCGCGGAGCACGCTTGACAGCCCCAGCAGTTCGGCGCTCACCAGAGAGTGCTCAAACTGCTTGAGGTGATGGGTCCAACAGATGCGGTTTGCCAGAGGGTAATGCATGCCGAGGTTGCCGACCATATATTCCAATGAGTTGATCCTGGTAACGGCCTTAGGGGAGCCCGATCCGGCCAGTGGAGAGCAAGAATTCATTCGAATGGCCCTTCGGTAGTTTCCAAGAAGCATTTGGGTGTTGTGCTCGAGCACCGCGGCGTGCACCTCGGCGATACGGGTAGCGGCTATATCCGGGAATGTAGGGGGACCTGCATTACCGATTCGATTCCAATCCCTATCCCCTGCTAATGCGGTTATGGAGGGAGAGCCACCTCCAGTTGTATAGGAAGTCGTATCCGATGTGTTGTCTTCCCATTCCTGATTTCGGTTGTCCTCGATAGCGCCATTACTACGTGAGTTTGACATGGTTTCGCAGGTCACGCTAAAGTGGTCCAAATCGCTGGCGCTCCTACCGATCCGCAGGAGCGGTAGATGGGATTTGGGATCCACTACCTCGGTCTCGCCCATCGCGCGGTCGTTTACGTGATACGCTGCCATGGTCTCGAGTGCGGATCGGAAGCCCAGCCGCCACTCACTCGTAATGTACTTATTCATCAAGGACTTGAGCTTCTCGCTTTCGGGCAGGACCTCCAGGACGACCGCGGCGTCGGCCGTGTGGGTGTGGGGCGACATCGCGCTGAGATTTCCCGTCCGAACATCAGCGATCCAGATCGCGTCCTCGCCGCCTGCGCGGTTGGTCTGGGAAAGGAGCACCATCAGCGCCGGGACGAGCTCCGGGGTGGAGCCGATGATGAAGCCTCCGGGCTCGCCGTCCCCCCCCTCCACGGCCCCTCGCTCCCCGCCGGAAGGCGCGTTCGACGTCGCGAAGAGCGCGTCCACGCCCTGGCAGGCGAGGAGGTGCTCCGGGGAGAGGTAGGAGAGGAGCGGCGCGACCCAGACGAGGGGCGCGATCAGGGCCGGCGCGCTCACCGCGCACGCCGCCGCGTGCTGAGGCGTCATCCCGATAAAAACCACCCGCCTTTCCTGGATGAGAAGACTGTGCAGCACCCGAAGAGCATCGTGCGAGAAGCTCAGCAGCAAGATCGAGAGCGGGGCGTCAAGAAAGGGATGGTAGACATCGTACGGGCGTTTTAGCGAGAGGAAGTTGCTACTACTGCACCCGTGAACCGCATTCGCCGGCGCGGGGCCCCTCGCCCCCGAGGGTAGCGTCAGACGAATGTCCTGCCCCGGCAAAGTCGTACAGCAGGGATTCCTCGGATCGGTCAGATCCTGCAGAGGATGGAGCACGCGCAGAAGCGCCGCGTCGTTCGACCCGCGAGGGCTCATCGCGGCCGCCAGCACCGGCGCGAACTGCGTGGTCAGCGTCCGCATAAAATTAAACACCGGCGAGCTAGAAATCAAGCAAAACACCAAACCGCTTTCCTCCGCCCTGGCGTCGGGCGCGCTCGCGGTTCGCGCCTCACCGGGGCTGGCCCCCTCGGCCAGGAAGAAGGCGTAGCCGTAGAGCGTGCCGACATCACGGGCGGCGCCCTCCGCCTCGCCGGGGGCGCTCTGCATGGCGTAAAAGCGCAGGACATCCGTATAGCTCTCGACCGGATCCACCCCCGGGTTCGCAGCCTTCGTCGAGGATGCCGTGATGAGCCACTTCCGGCATGCTTGGATGTACGATCCGCTTGGGACCTGGATGTACAGCCCCTCCTCGGCCACGGGCAGGAGCGTCCAGGGGGTGGCAGCGGCCTGTCGTTGGCGGTGCTGACGCCGCAGAAGCCGGCCCGCGAAAATTCCAAGCGCGCCCCGGAGTGCGGACTGCTCCTCCCAGAAGAGACTTCCGCTTTCTTTCGCCCCTTCATGATTCGCCCCCGCCTTCGAGGTCTGCGAGGGTTTTTTTAGAGGCGCACAGAGGCAGGCGACCGGCTCCAGCGAGGCCACGGGCGCCTGCGCTGTGGTGGAGCCCCCACCCAGGCGAGCTCGAACAAGGCAAACACATTTTAATAGAGCATTATCATCCCACGACATTGGAGCCCTTTTGGATAGCTATATCCATATATTTATGTATGTATATGTATCTATATCCTTTGCATAAATATCTAACTAAATGGGGTGAGCCTAAAAGTATGCTTTAAGGGCTTGTGAATCGATATTTCTAACGAATACGTGCACACTTACACATTACAGACATTTACCCAGAGAGGGGAAAAAAAGAGAGAGAGAAAGAGAGGTAAAGAGCAGATGCAGGCAAACTAAAAGGCACCCGCGCGCTTCGTGAAAGCGGACAAAATACGCGCACACGCCGTAAGCCTCCAACGCCCTATTCTGCCCGCGTTTTTTTTCTTTTCACACTCTGATGTCGTGAACAGTTAATCGACCTGTGTAACGCATAGCTATTTAAACTTTGTTTATAATATAGAATACAAAGGAGATTCTTTTCATATACGGTGTTATCTCTTAATATTTTTACCATTTTTCCCCCCAGTCCGTGTCCTTCTCATTCGAATTCGTGATTTATTTTAGAAGTTTTTTTTTTGGAGCACGCTCTACTTTGTTATAATAATAATAATAACATCAATAGAAACTGATGACTGTAATTCTTTCTTTACAATTATCTATCTCAGTACATGGGTCCTATAAATGGGGAAATTTTTAGAATGGATGCACCATTACAGCTTCTACTAAAGCGGCAAGTGAGATAGTTAGTCCTCGTTTAAAAATTCAACGAATTTCGGGAGCACGAAAGCCGCCCTATGGACGTTTGTACTGTAGTATCGGAGCTCTTCAGCAAAGCCAAGCCCCTCAACGGGGCGGACGGGCTCCAAGACGTTCGTATCCGCGGCTTTCGCACACACCAAGGTGCCGATACTTCCGCACGGGTAGGTTGGAATGTAGATCATGGCGTATTTCGCCATCTTGAAGCCGATGTCGTTCTTCATAAAGTTCACGATGCGGGTGATCAGCGGGAGGTTCAGCCATATCGACTCGCACTGGTTGCAGACAATCCCATCCGGGCGAAGGATGCGGAGAATATTGCGGTAAAACTCGACACCGAAGAGCTCCGACGCCGGCCCTTCCGGGTCCGTGGTGTCGACGATGATGACGTCGTAGCTGTTGTCCGCGGCCTCGCGCACGAAGGCGGCGCCGTCGCCGATGGTGACCCGCACGCAGGGGTCCGCGAGCCCGCACGCGATCTTCGGGAAGTGCCGCTTGCTCTGCTCCACGACCGCCGCGTCGATGTCGACGAGGTCGACCGCGCGGACGGTCCCGCCGGGGGTCGCGCCTTTTTTATGCCGGAGTACCTCCCGGACGACGCCGCCATCGCCGCCGCCGACGATGAGCACCCGCTCCGGCTTCGCGTGCGCGCAGAGCGCGACGTTCGCGAGCATTTCGTGGTAGACGAACTCGTCGTAGTCCGTCATCTGAATCGCGCCGTCGAGGACCATGACGGTCCCCCACGGGCCCGTGCGGTCGGACTCGAAGATGGTGAGGTGCTGGCACGCCGTCGGCGCGTCGTAGAGGACCTCGTCGACTTTGAGGCCCTGGGCCTGGCCCGGCCAGAGCGCGCCCTCCTCGCGAAACCACCCGTCCGACTGAAGCCCAGGTCCAGGCATCGCGTCGGGAAAGAAGGAGAGAGAGAGTGTGTGTGGGAAGTTTCCTTTTCCCTTTTTCGTTATATGTATGTATATATTAAATTACGCACGCGTGCGTGTTTGTAAAGACACTTTCTTGTTGTTGCTTTTAAAAGTAGATTGCGTGTGAGCGCAGAAGAGAAAGGGGGAGGGTGAGCCAGCTATGCGATTTTCAGACACAGGCTAGCAGAATGGCTGCGACAACTCCATCCATGCTTTGCAACACGTTTTGTATGTATCTGCGTCGTCATTATTATTATTATTTCTATATTAAATAAATAGTAGTGAGATAACTGACTCCCTTCCCCTTTTGCATGATTTGTACATGTAAAAGATGTATTTTCTATTGTTATAATCATAAACATGTTCGAACAGACGGTTTATTAGAGGAGGTTTTTTCCTTTCTTCCCCTTATACAAGTAGGCCCGTTTCTCGAAGATAATTATAGATTCCTTTAATCCCAATTTTAAATTGTTTGTGAAGGAGCAATAATGAATTTCAAACAACCACACATCGAAGGAAGATGGGTTTATAAAACAAACAAAAGTGTTATCATGTAAGGGATACAGTTTTTGAGCTTATGCATCAGCGTTTGTGTCAGGGTCAGCTGAGATCCTACACCTCGTTTCTTTGACTTTTTCTTTTCATTATGATCGAATGACGATGCCAAATATATGTTGCTGCTTCCATCTTCACCATTCTGTTTACATACGGATCTGTTTGTAGGAACAGACCCCCTCTCATTGTCAAAATGAGTTCCCTCACGCTCAATAGTTTCGACAACGTATACTTACCAATCCCATTGACTTTTTTTTTTTTTTTGTAGAAAACATAGGGCTTTGCACCTTTCTCTCCCTTGTGTTGTTTTATGCCGCCGTGCTTTTTCTCTCTTTCCCACTCTCATTCACAGGACCTCGGGGCTCACGAAGCCGCACGCCAGAAGAAGAACCCGAGCGCGAAGTATGCGAAGTTGGCGACGATCCCGCAGAACTTATCGACGGCGGCTGTCCCTGACCACCCCGCGATCACCGTCGACGCGATAAGAATCGACATCACGGAGAGGGAGCAGTAGGCACGCATCGGAAACGGCGCCAGCGCGTGCAAAGGCAGGACGAAGATGACGATCCACGCACAGAGGACGCTTACGAGGAAATTCGTCAGGTGCTTCTCCGTGAAGATACGCTGGACGCCGACGCGCATGCGCTTGGGCGGCCGCCCCTGCTCCGCACGCTCCTTGTTCTCGTTCTCGAAGTCGGCCCACTTCTTTTGGGTCGCCTCCGTGAGCTCCGCGCGGGAGGTGGGGTCCTGCTGCCGCGCGGCATCCTCTATGGCGAGATTTCGCCGGAGCTCCTCCTGCGCCCGCGTGAGCATCCGCGTGCAGGCGGTGATCAGCTGAACCGTACTGAGGATCCCGACGAAGAGGAGCACCAGGTCCACGCTGATCTTCCGCATCTCGCCCTCGTCCTTGGCGGGGGTCCACGCCGGCGCCGCGTCCGCGACCGGCGCCAACACGCGAAGAAAGGCCGGCAGGGTCTCGCGCGCGACCGCGGGCTCGGCCCCCCCCGGGTTCAGCGTCTGCGCGAGGATGCCGTAGCGCCCCGACATCGGGTACTCCCCGGTGTAGCCCAGGAAGAGAACGCCCAGGAGGGCCAGGACGAGGCCGCTGCCCCAGACCTCGCGCGACCGCCGGAGGTCCTTTGCGAAGGAGTAGCCCTCGTGCTCCTCCTCGACGACGAACGGCGCCGTCACGATCGGCCGCGGGGGCTCCTTTTTCCGCGTCACCGCCATCATCCGGCGCGCGCGCAGCTGCAGCGCGGCGAACTTCTGCCGAAGGGTCTTGGGGTCCTCCCTGGGTGCGTTTCGCGCCATTCGAAGTCAACCTGTTACAAGAACTTTTTTAAATAATAATCGATATCTAATATATATATATATATATATATATGTATGTATATATATCTGCTGGAGTTAGCTGCTAAGATTTGCTCTAGGGGTCCAAATACGGCGAGTGGAAAAAGGGGAGGACACCAAAAAATGTAACCGTAAAGAGGGAGGCAGTAACAAAGGAGGAACATGTCTCGCCACATTGAGTTGCTGTTCGTGAGATCTCGTGAATCATTGCATAGAAATGAAGAAAATGTGTGGAGGAGGGGGTATTAGAAGTGTGGGGGATTGTCGCGGTCGAATCCCTCGCCGTAAAGAGCATTGTTGGAGAAGGCCTTACGGTCATTTTACTCGCCATATATATTGAATTCTCCCATTCACCCACCAACGGCGCTACCGTCTTAGAGCGGTCGTCATCTTCCATCCACACCGAGCAAAAAAAGGACATTCGCTCGCCCATGGCCTTCCACAATCAGCATGCCGCGTGGGCGTGGGATGGGAGGAAGGGGGAAAATGGGACAGTGCCGTGCAGGATTGCTGAAGGGTGGGCGGTGGGGGTTTCAGGCCGCTCGCTTCTTTCCTTTGTAGGGGGGTCGCCTACGCCGTCGCGTCGGACTCGTCGCTGGAGGACGCGTCCTCCAGCGAGCTCGCCTCGGCCTCCGTCCTCTGCCGCCGCGCCCGCGCTTGATGCTTCCGATCGCGCTTTCTTTTCTTCTTCGCCTGCCGCGCCGCGAGCTTCTCGAGTTTGGCGTCGTGCGCGTCCTTGGCGTCTTGCGCGGCGGCCGCGGCCGCGGCGGACGCGCGAAGTCGGGCCAGCCGTCCCGCCTCGATCTCCTCGGCTATACGGGCCTGCTCGTTCGTCTTCCCGCCAGCCCCCGCGATGGTCGAGCGAAGCCGGGGGAGATTTCGCATCGTCGCGATGGACTTGAGGAAAGCCTCGTGGTCTTCGCGCAGCCTCGCCGCGCGCGCGACCTTTTCCGCCTCCGTGAGCGCTGGCGGCTTCACCGTGGGCGTCGTGGAGGCCCCTTCGGGCATCGGCCTTCTTTGTAGTTCGATCTATGTGGGTGGGGTAGATGGATACTACCCTTGTACACTATATCCTTTTCCTTTTTTTTTGCTACTCCCCCTTCTCTCCTACCGCGAGTTTTTGGGGCTTTATATTGGCTCTAGATAGACACCGAGATGAGATCAGACCAAGATAAAAGGAGGAATACGAATACTAATAAAGCAAAGCCACGAAATATGCGTACACACAAAAGGACTTCCCCCTCTTTCACCACCCATTCTGTTGGTTTGGGTCGCGTTGCCGTCAACGCTTGGGTGGTGATCTAATGAGCACGCAGCACCCCATCTAGGGTTAGCGGTGGGATCGAAAGGACTCAGAAAGAGGTGATGCATTCCTTACACACGCACATGGAGTGAACCCTGTAGGGATTGAAGTCGTGGGGTTATCTTTTTCAGCTCGCACGAATACAAACACATCCTTTTTGAATCTACTGAAAGGATTGGATAGGCATGCGTGGGGAAACGATAATGCATACAAGGTTAAGCTAAATGTTTATACAACAAACTCATTTTTTCCAACTGAGGGAAAAAGGGTTAAACCAATGCGCTACAAACCATATTCTATACACTTGAAATTGCGCATGGAAAGCCGCTCTAATACACCCATAGAGATGGTTGATCCGCATTTCTGTATTCGCACTCTGTTTTGGGAAGTGTGGACCTCACCTCTGCGCAGATGAAATTCGTCGCCAGGTTTTCGTTATTGCTTCTCCTTTACCTGTTATCATAGCTTCTTGTGAGTCTTCTCAGACTTTGAATGCTTTTTGCTGTTTCCTTGGTCCTTTTGAGTGGTCAGGGTCGTATTCTTAATTCCGACCCTCCTCGCTTTCAACCTACCCACGCTAGGGTTCGTTTTTCTTGCCTCCCCCTCATCGAGGCCGCCCGCGGAAAAGGCCCGTGGAAGTACGAATTCATTCGGTATTGAGTTCTGTATTTGATTTCGCTTCTTTTGACGGACTGTGATGGCCGGGGTGTAGTTCCCATGACCACGCTTTTCATCTTTTACACGCACGCCGGGCGACTTTTGCGCGGCGCGCCGGGTACCTTCTTCGCCCTCCTTTTCCGCCCCCTTTTCACGACCTCTTTGAGAGCGCGATCGCCACTCGTTTGAGGGCGACTTTGACCTCGGCGGCAGAGGGGCCTCCTCCCTTGCCTGCTTTTCTTTCTCCGCCGTGTTCAGCCCGACAACGCGGTGGGGGAGCTCGAACTCGCTGAACGGGCCAGGGTACCGTTCTATCGAGCGCGGCGGCGGCGAAATCGAGGAAAAGGCGGACCTCAGCGGCGACTCCTCGTGTGTGCGCAATTTGCCCTTGTAAAGGCCGACAGCCCTGCCAAGACTCCCCTTTTTTTGCCTCCACGAGGGTAATTCTGACCCGGTGTCCGCGCGTGTGGGTAAAACCGACGAGACGGAACGTCCGCACTCCTCCTCCACCTCTTTTTCTTCCCCTTCCTCTTTTTCCTTTGGGGTAGTTGAAAAAGCTACGCGGGATGTGGATGCCGTGTTCGCGGGCATCCCTGCCGACGACAACGCCCGAGGCACCTCATCTGGGGTCTCCTTTTCTTCCTTCTCCACGACAGGTTCTTCCTCCTCCTCCCTTTTCTTTGGTGTGTTTGAGAAAGCTACGCGGGATGTGGATGCCGTGTCCGCGGGCATCCCTGCCGACGACAACGCCCGAGGCACCTCATCTGGGGTCTCCTCTTCTTCCTTCTCCACGACAGGTTCTTCCTCCTCCTCCCTTTTCTTTGGTGTGTTTGAGAAAGCTACGCGGGATGTGGATGACTCTCTCGTGAGGGATTCCCGCAAGCGACCTTCCGTATATGCGGGGTCCTTCGTATTCAAAAAGGCTTCACTGTTAGAGTCCGCGTTGGGATCCTCCTCGAAATCGTTTCTAGTTATCGGGGAAATCCATGTGGGCATAATATTATATTTGTTTGGGGATTTTCTCCCGACAGATGAGCTTCTTCTGGAAGTGGTGGACACCGTGAAGGGAGCCTCCTTACACCTCCTTGTCGACGAGGGATTTGAAACGTCACCGCTCCTTTCCGAGGACGAGTCGTAAGCGGAGGTTTCGCATTGTTCGCTGCTCGAGGCCTCACCCAGCTTGGCGGTAAGCCCCACCACCTTTTCAGCATACTTCTCTACCGAGGTATCATCTTCCATGTCCTCCAAACGAGGCCTTTTCAGCACGCCGCTGCCCTTTCCCGACGACACACGAGGCCGTTTCCCTTTTTCTCGTCGACGTTCCCGATCGGCGCCTGGCGGTGGTGTAGGGGTGCTATCATCGGGCATGGACGCTACGGTTTCTTCTTCATCTTCCTTGCTAACCGACGCGGTGGTTTCTGACGGATTACTTTCATCCTCTCCCGCGCGCGGTGGCGGCGATGCCTTCTTTCCCGCCGTCCCGCTTCCGACAGCGCCGGCCTCGTTGGGGAGGCCCGGAGAGTCCTCTTCCGCTGTGGAGAGCGGGATCCCGCCCTTGTCCTCTGCCGGATCTGCGCGCATTCCCTCCCCGAGGCCGGCCTCCGAGATCCCGGCGGGCTTCGGAGGCTCCGCGGGGGCCTCCCCTCCCCTCAGCCAGCGCACGAGGCCGTCCAGCGCGCGCGGGGCCGGGGCGCCGCCGTAGAGCCGCTCCCACAGGACGTACGTCGCCGCGTGTTGAACTACCGCCGCCCGCGAGAGCCCCGCGGGCGATAGGCGGAGGGCGTGCCGATGAAGGGGGGAGATCCCGCCGGGGTCCATCGCGTCGTCCGCGTCCTCGTTTACGGCCCTTCTCCCAGTCTACCAGGGAGATGTCTCCTACGCTTTGCTTCCTTACGGAATCCCAAAGGGCACCCCCTGTCCAAAAGGCGAATGTGGACCCTACGGCCAATGGACGTGACTGTAAGGGTGCGGACGGACGTCGGCTGTTTCAGTGCCACGTTTCGCTACAATTTCCTTTCGCTTTTAATGTGGGGTATCTGTCGAGAGAGAGGGGGGGGGGGGTAGAAAAGAACGGATCGTAGTCCCCTACAAAGGGGATAGTAGACAGAAGAACACGCGTATTTGCCATGCTGCGCTTCCCTGCAAGCATGCTGGCTTGTGTTTTTTTTTTTATGTGAAAAAGGGTGGCGGGACGGGGAAAAAGGGTGGGTATAGGAAAAAGGGTAACCTTCACCTTTACCTATACTTCAGCAATATTGACGAAAATAGCTACCATCTGCTAAGCATATCTTACGATATAATTTTACGTGAAAGGGTCCGAAGCATGATGGATAAAAAAAAGTACATTTGTCTCGAAAATTTTGACGGGTTCGGTAATGCGATATACGAAGGGTAACATAACATCACTATGAGTTTAAAAAAGAAAGGTTATAAAGTAGGGGTTTGAAGGGTAGAAGTCGCTGAAAGTTGTATATTTTATAATATAATTCATATCGGCAAGCATGTCGTTACGTGCATTACGACGAGTGCATTAAAAAATTGACTTCTTTCCCCCTCCAAAAGATAAAAAAAAAACGTAGCATTTATCGATAGCAAGACTAAAAAAAAAAAGGACCGTAAAGCCCAAAACAAAAGATGGTGTAATATCCGATCGATACAGATACACACACAAGCAAAACACTGACCGACCCAGCGCAATTTAATAGGAAATATCCGATTATATGTATCTATTGGAAAGATGTTTCCGCTAAAATATTCTATACTGCCCCCTTTATCATTCCATGCATTTTAAGTGAGGTTGGTGTGCCAAAATAGGATGCGATTTGATATGTGCCCGATAGAGATCCAGCAAGAAAGAACAAAAAGAATCTCATCTGCGTAATAGATAAGCCATAGAAGCGGAAATTCGAGTACGCTTACAAGCTTGAAGTTCATTTGAGTGTGCATAGTCGCATTGTTAAATAGGTTTTGGTCCCCCAATGAATTGTTTTCCTGCAGGATAGTAGGTGTATGCAGCTTACCTGCAGTATCCCCGGTCGAAGCTGGAGATGCACTAGGATACGGGAGCTTGGTAATATGTACCAGTTGATCACTGGGTAAAATGAAGTATAGAATTACGGTCACATGAAGAAGCACAATACGAAGACCCACAAAAAGAGGCAGAAGCTTCGCGTGAATAATTAGACCCATCCACCGAATGCAGCCGTAGAGCGTCTTCTCCCACCAATTTACCCTGTCCATCACATATTCGTGGTTATGTTGAGCTAAGAAGTCATTGTTATAGCGTAGGGCTAGTACCACATCCTCCTCCTCAGATGTAAAGGTCAGCTCCATTGACTGAGAAGACTCTTTTGGGTGCTCATGGGACCTGTCGTTGGTTTCGCTTAAATCGTTGTCGTAGGTCGCCTTTTCGGCCGTGTACAAGCCCTGTTCGAGGCCGTTTGGGTAAACGAATAACACTGTCCGCCTGCATAAGGGGCAAATCAGAGGGGTGTGGTGTCGAAAAACAGAGCCCGCGCTGCCGCCTCGGCCGATCGCCCCGTCGCCATCGCTGTACTTCCACAGCTCAAGAATGCACTTCGCACAAAAACACGAGTGGCCGCACGGCAGCAAATCGATCGGCCTCACCGCGGGCCTTGAAAAGCAAATAACGCACGCCTCATCCGACGCGCGCGGCCTTTTCGTACCGCCTGAGGAGCCGTCTTGCCGAAGCTCTGCCGCGATACGCTGGAGTTCCCCGCGTGGGAGTTGTTTATGCTGTTGAATTTGGCGCTGAAAGGCCCGACTGGAATATAGTCGTGTGAGCTGATAGGTAACCCAAAGGCAGAGTTGAACCACCATTAGGGCGCTGATACCGGTAAACAGCCAGCCTACCGCGCTGGGGTCGGACACGAAAGAGCCGCGCGGTGTCGACATCCCCAATCCCCGGTTTCAATGAATACAAATACTAAATGAAGCAAATCCAAAACACAATGTATATCCTTGTATTTAATTCCCAACTTAATGAAGGAAATGTAAAATAAAAGGTTGGACTATCTAAGAGTGTAACAGTGGGGAGGGGGGGGGGGGGGGGGGGGGGGGGGGGGGGGGGGGGGGTACCTAACAAACCGAGATAACGCAGTCAGGTTTCCACACAGGGACACACACACTCAAATACTACCAAATTCCATGACTCCACCCCCACTTTTTTCTTCCACAAACCGGCTAAACCAAGCACTTCCTTTTTTTTTTTTGCAGCTCCAACACCTCCACCGCGACCTTTTCCGGCTCACCGTTAGGCGTTTGGGCTCGAGGATGGACGG
>MJCC01000009.1:610482-636774 GCA_001766655.1 Phytomonas francai
GCGTCCGCGTCGACCCGCCGCGCGCGCGTCCACGACGGGGGCGCGTCGTAGTCGAACGCGGCGCGTTGGGCCGCGCCGCCGGGCCCGGGGGGGCCCTCGCGGAGGGGAAACGGCGCCCACCCCGTCAGCAGCGCGTACGCGATGACGCCGACGGAGAAGAGGTCGACCGCGGCGGAGTAGCCGCAGGGCCCCGCGCGGAGCTCCGGACGGAGCACCTCCGGCGCCGCGTACACGGGCGTCCCGCAAGCCGTCTGCATGAGGGGTTCCACGTAAAACGACCTCGAGGGCTCCGCCTGCGAGGCGAGCCCCGCGCGCGCGGGGAGGACGTGGGAGAGCCCGAAATCGGTGACCTTGACGACCGGCCACAGCGCCCGCGGGAGGTGCACGGTGTGGAGGAGGGAGAAGGGGTTGGTGCGCGCGCCAACCGGCGCCGGGGCGCCCGCGGAAGAGTCCAGCGCCGCCCCTCCCTCCGCTTCCGCTTCCCCTCCCTCCTCCTCCTCAACCTGTTCGACCTCAACGCCGCCGTGGAGAACCCGCTCGAGCTTCCGGCAGAGCATCTCCAGTTGCAGCTCACACAGGACCTGGATGCGGCATGGCTGCTTCAGCAGGTTCTCCAGTTTCAGGTCTCTGTGGACGATGCCCATGGAGTGAATGTAGTACACCGCTTCAAGGACCTGCACGATAATGATTTTGACAATAAACTCCGGCAGTGGGCCACCGCTGTAGAACCCCTGCCCGTCGTCGAGAACGCCCGGCGGGGGCTGCGTGGGTTGGAGGAGCTCCAGGACCTCCCCGCCGGTAACCCTTTCCATCACCAACGCGAGACGATCGGCGCTGTCGAAGACTTCATACACACGAGTCACGTTCGGATGCTGGACAGTGAGAAGGATGTTGACCTCGCACTGCTGCTGGCGCCGCCGCCGCACTTCTTTCGTGTAGTCCCGCCGAAGTTTTGGTGGAAGGAAGTCAAGCAGCCGACGCCGTTGGAGCTCACGGACCGCCTGATGCTCCCGCTCCCACTGCGTAAACGACAACGGCGATGTTTCTGGACACACATCCTCCTCCTCTTCCTCTTCCATTAGCTTTTCGCCTGCGTTATTGTGTACGGTGGTCCTAACAGCGCCTTTGCCGGGGATAGATTCTTTTGTAAGTTGACTCTCCGCTGACGGCGGCTTGCTGTTCGGTGTAGACTCGGCGACGGTCAGCAAATGCTTGTCTGCCGTCTGATCTACACTCGGTGAAAAGAGCTGTACCGCGGCGATCGCTTTCTTAACCCATTCATGTTCACGGCGACGGGCGTACTCACCTCGCTGCGTCTCCAACGCAAGAAGCCCGTGCAGGACGTTCGCAACATCGTCCTGCGAGTCCGAAAACAACACCACTGGGCATAGACGTTTTTTGTCAATAATCTTTACCGCAAACGGGAAGTCGAATAGGTGTTTTTCGTGGAATCGCTCTACCCCCTGCAGGGACCTTGGGTCCAAGGCGTTCGTCGTTTCCTCGGACAGCGAACGAGAGCGTTTGGCTCCACGCCCTTCGTTTCCACGTCGTGTGGCCGCAAGCACCGACGCCGGGGGCTCCTGCGCTTTTAATGCCACGTAGGTCTCCTCATAGGCCTCCTCTTCTGCCGCCGTCCATGAGCAGACGTCAGTCTGCCTCAACAACCGCATAAGGTGGTCTTTTTGATTGGCCGAAGACTTCGTAGGCTTCAAGGCTCCGGCGTAGACCTTGCCGAAAGCACCCTCCCCGAGCGGCGCTCGATCGTCCAGGACGTAGAAGTCCTCTATGTCGTGGTTGTACATGCGCCGCACCTGCGCGACTACATCCCAGCGCGATTGGATCAGCAGTTCCTTGTAGCGTCGGCGGGTGTGGGGGGCCGGAGCGATTTCTTCCCGCTGTGAAGCTTCGCTGTTTTCATCGCGGCCTCTATGATCCCGATCGACAGGTACTCTCCGCGCTTCCTTCCCCGAGCATGGTTGGGGGGCGCCGCCTGTGCCCTTCGCAAGCCACCCAGCAAACCCAGCCTGGTCAAGATAAAGTAGCTTTACGTTGTGTGCATCCGTGCAGCCCTCTCCCGCGTTCACTAGCTCCACAATATCGCCGGAGAGGAGCGGCGTGTACGCCTTGCCTTTCCCTAGTTTGACACCGTTGACGTAGCAGCCATTGGTGCTGTAGTCCGAGAAGGTAACCATGATGTCGTTCCCTCTTGCCGAATAGGGCTCCCCCAATGTCGATGTCAAAAACAGGGCGCAGTGGACACAGCTAACGCACGGGTTGTCTGAGAGGACGATGTCATTGCTCGACAGGCGTCCGATGCGCACCACGTCGCCGCGGAGGGCTAGGATCACGACAGAAAAGACCGCCGCCTGGGGACCCACGGAGTCTAGCACGGAACCCTCGCATCGATTATTCGCCAGCTCCTTTTCGAGGCCTCCACTGGTGGCGCCAGCCTCCAGAAACTTTTTGATGTCAGCCTTAGATAGCTGCCCTTTTGATACTGAGAGCAAACCGTTTTCGCTGCTAGGGATGGACTGTGCAATAAGCACCCCCCAGATGGAGGGGGGCGAGGACGGAGCTTGTCCCGTTGTGCACGTCGTGGGATGTGACATGCTCCTCTTGTTTCTTGGCTTTGACTACCTTTATGACTCTAAAAAGGATGCATGCATGATAGGAAAGAAATGTCCTTCCCTGCATTTCAGGGTTGTGGCAGTGGTAGATTTTATTCATAGCATTCGAGAACCATCAGTATCGGTTTTACTTTTTTAGACAAAATTGTATCGTAGTTTTAAGTAAACTAAATAAGCATAGGGTTGCGTGTGAGAAAATGGGAAACCAAACATCTAACTTGATACAATGTAGGCTTTGCATAACTCATTCACACATATATTTATAAAAATAGTAATAGTAATAGTAATAATAATAATAATAATACTGACACATTTAACAGAACGCATTCACATCCTCCTTATTCTCTCAAGGTGCGTCTCTTCGCAGCTTCGAGAATGCCAAAAACCAACCCATTTAGGCGCTCGGTGCCTGTTTCTGATCGCGGCACTGAAGGAAGTAATCCCAGGCCCACTTGCAGTTGTCCGCGTTGCCGGGGTTCGCCTCCAGGCATCGTGCGTAGCCCTCGACCTGGGCGGCGCAGGCGCTGCCCTCCTGCGCGGCGGCCTTCGCGAGCTCCTGGGCCTCCGCCGGCTGCTGCGGCGCCTGGTTGGAGCTGCCGTAGAGGTAGTTGCTGATGCCGTGGCCGAGCACGCTGCCGCCGGCGACGGCCGCCATCGTGCCGAGCATCCCGCCCCCCCCCCTCCCCCCCGCTGGACGTAGACGTGGTTGACCTGCGGCGGGGGGGCTGGTGCACGCGCCCTGCTCGGGCGCGCCATACGCGGGGAACTCGTCCGACGTGTGCGCGGCATCCTCGCTTGTGACAAAGCGCAGGGGGAGGTGTGTCACACGCCTATGAAGAACGCAAGTGTGTGTGGGGGGAAGATATAGGAGAGTTCGCAGAGGTACTTGTTTTCCTTATTTTTTTTTTTTCAAGCCTCTTGGTGCTATGGTTAGTGTGACAATGGAAACTTTTGGGGTGTCAAGGAAATATGCGTCTTACTTATTGAAACAATACTTAAAATAGTTTGATTTTTTAGAAGGACAAGCCAAGCTTCCACGAGATAAAAAAAGGGATGAGTTGAAGTGTTATTTGTATTTTGTTTTACAGAAGGACCCATTATTTTACACAAAACAACATTAACAATCACAAACACACTCAATCTGAGATTTCGCCAATTCAGAGTCTGCTTAAAAAAAAGAGTTTTAATCTATGGGGAGGCCCCAAATAAGATCCAATAGTGATTTATAAGTTCCTTTTCTATTCCCCGCTTTATTCTCGATATTATACCAAGAAACATACCTATGGATCAAAATTTTCCTGAAGTTGCACAATTAAAGCCCTTATTAATTCTGCGCCTACATTTTCACTCTCTTACCTTTAATAGATTATTCAAAATTATTAATACTAATACTAACGAAACATAATAATAATAAACCTAGATTAAGCCCACAAGTTAATAGATAACCAAGAGCCTCTTCGCAAATTCTGTTTTTAGAGGGGTCGGAAGGCACTGTCGTACATGGCAAGTTTCAATAAGCTAGGAATAAGTAAGCATGTGTTTGTGTCTGCTGGATGGAAAAGCGAAGCTTATCCAACTAATCGTATATATATATATATATATATATATCGAGAGAGAGCGAGAGAGAAAAGTTAGTCAACGCCCTTTCTCCTTATTCTCTCAAGGTGCGTCTCTTCGCAGCTTCGAGAATGCCAAAAACCAACCCATTTAGGCGCTCGGTGCCTGTTTCTGATCGCGGCACTGAAGGAAGTAATCCCAGGCCCACTTGCAGTTGTCCGCGTTGCCGGGGTTCGCCTCCAGGCATCGTGCGTAGCCCTCGACCTGGGCGGCGCAGGTGCTGCCCTCCTGCGCGGCGGCCTTCGCGAGCTCCTGGGCCTCCGCCGGCTGCTGCGGCGCCTGGTTGGAGCTGCCGTAGAGGTAGTTGCTGATGCCGTGGCCGAGCACGCTGCCGCCGGCGACGGCCGCCATCGTGCCGAGCATCCCGCCCCCCCCCCCTCCCCCCCGCTGGACGTAGACGTGGTTGACCTGCGGCGGGGGGGCCGCCGTGGTGGCGTGGGAGGAGGACGCGTGGGGGGGGGTCCGGGCCGGCTTTGCCTGCGTGGAAGCGGGCGGGGCCGCCGTGCGCGGCGCGGAGGAGCGGCTGACGTTCGGCGCGGGGCGCGTGCGAGCCATTACGGTACGAGGATCGAGGAAAAAAAAATGAAGTTGGGTAGGATCGCGTTGAAAGAGCGTGTGAACGGGAAAAACTTTCGAGGAGGAGGAAAATGGGGAGAGAAGGGGGGTGGATAGCAGTTCATTACTCGTTTGCTTTTTTTTTGTTCGCAAGACACATGCCTGTTTAAAAGTCTATAAGCGTGCATCCTAGAATGGGAAACATATGTGAGGGGAATATTCCACAAGGACCTAATTTTACATCTCTCTCTCTCTCTCGCTGTACAGATTGTTTCTTTGTCCATACCACCCTTCCTTTCCGTCTTTCGGGATGTTCTGCGCATGGGTTGGTTTCGTGTTCCGTTTGCGGTCTCTGACTATCGCACGCCGTGCCGCTCGCGCTGCCATGCCTCTTTGAACGCCTCGATCCGCTGCCGCAGACGATCGAGGGCGGTATGCTCAAAACTGCTGCGTTTGTGCTGTTGGGCCGCGTCCGACTGGACCCGCTCGGCGAACCACTCCGCGAGGGCCCGCTTCCGCTCCGTCAGCGCGGCCTTCGCGCGCTTCAGCCGCGCGACGTCGTCGGCGAGGGCGGCGGCGCGGGCGTGGAGGGCCTCCGTGGCGGCCTCCACGCCCGCGCGGCCGTCCGGCATCAGCGACGTCCGCAGCCCCTCCTCCCAGAGGAAGGCGCGCGCGCTGACGGACAGACTCGCCTCCGCGAGCAGCCGCGCGAGCAGGACGCCGCGCTCGGGGAGGTCCAGCGTGACCTGCCGAAGGAGCTCGCGCGAGAGCAGGTCGAGTTGGAGGGCCGAGCGCTCACCGCTGAGGGGGGCGGGGCCCGGCGGGATGCCGGGGCGCCCGAGCGCGGCGGAGGCCGCGTCCGCGGGAGCCCCCGACGGGCTCCGACTCCCCACGCGCGAGTGGAGGCCGAAGCCGAGGGAGGCCGGCCGACTCGTGGCCGCGCGCGCCCGCGGGGGCGGGGACGCGCTCCGCTCGCGGCGGGGGCCGCGCCCGCCCCCGCCGTCCGCGCTCGCGCAGACCCGCCCGCCCAACGGCTTCGTGGGGATCGGGACGTGCGGGCTCCGCCTCCACCCCCGCGCGCGGCTCTCGGCGAGCAGGTCGTCGAGCTGGATCGAGAGCTTCAGCAAGTCCTCCCGGCTCGCGTTCGTCAGGCTCGGGAGCTCGATCAGAAGCGCGGCTTGGCCGACTATCAGGTCCGCCTCGGCCCCTCCCGGCGGCGCGTCAGGGGGGGGGGCCGCGCTTCGCGCATTCCGCCCCAATTCGCACGCATACGGACCCCGAATCTTCTCGGGATCGGTGTGGTAAAATAACAAAAGTCGTGGCGGCACCAGCGCATAGAGCACCGCCTTGGTGGTGTTCTTAACCAGGGGCCTCATCACGTAGGGCGTGAGGCGTATGGGCTGGGAAAACACGTTGGCCACGCCGTCCTTGCCAAGATCAGCAGAGGCGTCGGGATGCGGCGGGCTGGAGGGCGCAGCGGCTGACAAGAGGTCCTCGATCACGTGGTCGAGCTCCGCGTTCGCCTGAAAGTACCCCGACAGTGCGGCATCGGTCGTATTCGCTTCTTTTTCTCCTCGACTACTCTGCCTAGCGCCTTGCTTCTTCTCGGCGCCTCCTTCCTGAGAATGGGGCTGCTGCTGCTGCTGCTGCTGCTGCTGCTCCATGTCTTTGCGATGCATGCGGAGCCTCTGCCATTCCTCGAGAGCTGTTAAGTATTCCGAGGAACACGCGGAGATCTGCCGCAGACCGTAGAACTGCCCAGAGGTGTTTGTGATAAATGTCCTCGTGGGGGGCCGCTGGGTGATGCTTAAGCGCCCTTTTTTAAAACTATTCTCCGGGCTATTGTTGTCGGGGCAGACTGCGTGACTCACCAAATACTCCAGCACCTTCATCCGAGAGGCTTGGATCCGCTCCGAGGAAGTTTTCAACTTGGCTAAAACGCTGCTTCCTGTTGAGGCGGGATCCTTGAGTTTGGATTCAAGGATCTGTGAATCATCCTCGTGATCAGGGGCCCGAGGCATCACAACGGCCCGCAGGTGTTTAAAAATCATATCTGGTATTCCTCTCGTCTGAGAACTTTCATGCTCGTTTCCATTATCGTGATTATTTCCATTGTTATCTTTGCTTCGCATACCTGGATCGCAACTGTGCGTTTTCCTGGCCTGCTGCCGCCGATATTCTTCTTGATTGTAAACGAGCTCTAAAAATTCAGAATAACGAACGGGACGCTTCCAAACAAGCTGGGGGTCGCAGTATTGTGTAAATGTTTTAGCGATATCCCGCTCGTAGGCGCGAAATAAGCACCCTGTCATATCAGCAGGTATATTTCCATGAGGGTATGGTGTGTGGTGCTTAGTAAAGGAACTTTTTGTGTTATTTTTGTGTGCACTTATCCCGCACAACGCCCCTTTTTTACGTTCCAAGTTCATTTTCTAAATTGGAACCGAAGTAGGAAATTTACATATATCAAAATCGACATAATATCAAAGGATGGAAAAAGTGCATTGATTCTTTAGGGTAAGTTTTTTTTCTTGAACCTCAATATGATGTAGATAAACTCAATAAAATGGACATACTGAAAAAGTCAGCCCCAAAGGGGAAAAACCAGAAAGTTAAATAAAAATAGTTAAGACGACATAATACTAGCCTTCGGTTAGTATTAAGCATACAAGCCGAATTATAAAGCTATACATAAGGGAAGGGAATATACTGACATCAGCTTTTTATCTTTACGGGAGCACTCCTCTGACTCGAATTTAAAGCTCAGAGGAAGACAAGGAGATGATTTGAACGCGTTTATTATGTTTGAAAAAAAAATACATTAATAACAATAAAAATGTTACACAAGTGCAAAAAAGATGTTAACGCTTGTTACTGTTTTTTTATTGAGAAAAAACAAAAACATTTCCACACTTGTGCATGACAGCAATTATAAGAAAATTTCGAATCATCCAAAATACGAACCAATAGTTTCCACAAAACCCACTTATTTACATGCAGATAGGAACTATGAAAATTACGCATTTTATATTTTTGCGATATCCAATAATAAGAATAATTAAATAACAATAACAATGAATAATTCTCACCTTTTCCATACAGCATCTGTGTATGTGTATTGATATATCTGCTGATGTACATCTTGTGATGAGTGTGCATAAGGAAAAAAAGAAACAACAAAAAAGCGAAACATTTCAGAGAAATTTAAGTATAAGATAAACAACCTGTGTTCATATTAGTATAATTCAATAATAATAAAGGAAAATGAAATAGATATATAGTTTAAGCGAAGCACATTTTTTTTTTTGTTTACTCATCATAAAGTAAGTGTAAGCAGACTAATGACAACGTTATATTATTAGGATCAAGAAGAATAACATGGAATCAAGCTACTATACCTATAAAAATACATGAAGATGATGAAAGATCAATTCTCATCGTTATGCGCAAGACGGATAGTTATTAAAAAAAAAAGAAACACTGAGAGTACACCACCAACGATACACCGCCATCAATCCTATAGCAAACAGGCAAAAGGAAATATGAGAGCGTGTGCGTGGACTCCACGAGAGGCTAATTTTACCCCTTGAATTTTCCTTTATTCATATCTTGCTTATTCCTTCTCCAGAGCTTGCTGAAACAAGAGAACATCTGAATAAGAAAATATTCACACCAATCGGGCTCAAACTAGCCGATGCAAACTGTACATTCTTAAGCCACACGCAGATAAATTACATGAAATTTCTTGTAGGATTAGTATTTAAAGTTTTTTTTTTCCCCCTCCAAGACACGTCGAAAGGGTATCACGCCGATTCCCTTTTCGTGGTAATAGAAGAGATAGAATAAAACAAGAAAGATCACCCAATCGATGAAAAGACAAAAAAAATGGTAAAGTTAGGAATATGAGAATAAGGTGGTTCTACACACACAAGGAAAATAATCGCCCGTTCGGAGCTAGAAAAAAATATGAACGTTAATAAGTACATAAATCTAATACTTACGCACGTTATGTATCCAACGAAAGGCTAAATCAAATGAAACAAAATATTTGAAATTAGAGTAGTCGGTAAAAGTATACTGGAAAAAAAAAATAATAAAAAAACATAATTTATATAGACGAGGAGCAAAATGAATCCTGTCGACACTATTTTGTATTACTTATTATTGCATAATTTATTCGGTGCATGGGATCATCTGGGAAATAAAAGTAGCTCGAAGGAGGTATACAAAAGTATTGCGCTTAAGGCAGCCCCCCTCATGCTCTCTGAGACACAAAATATCGTAGAGGCACGTTTATGAAAAATTTGTCGTACTCTTCCATGCATTTGACACACATAAAATATGACAAAATAAGCCTCTTTGCTCCTTTTTCCTCCACAGGATGGATTAGCGATATTTCGCTTCATCTTTTCCTTGGCAATATTTACCCAAGCTTAGAAGCTTAAACACGAGTACCAGCTCTCCTCAATATCCTCTAGAAGATGTCCTCATTGCCGGGGGAGCTGGTGTTGCATTCTTGAAAAATTTACTCCAAGTATCAGTGTCATGATTTTACTTTACATGGAAGTCTTTTCGAGTCCTGATGTTGTGCAAAGAAAGTCCTTAGCTCTACTGAGTCAAGGCAGCGAACCGATTTCAGGCAAATGAGGGATGTGCCAAGAATTCGAACGCATGTGGGTAAGGAGGTGTGTGTTTCATACAGAAGAGAAGACAACGATATGTCCCACCACACGCGTTATTAGGAGTCGGGTGGACACCGTCAAGGATCGAGTGGTATCATTATTAATGGAGTAAATTTCTTCGTCGCCTTCCCGAAAGGAAACGAAGAAAAAGCAAGCTTCGTAGCTGTCTTTTTGCAGGATATGCGTGCCAAGGGTCGTGTTCTACCCTAATTCCGTAGGAGTAGGCAGGCGTGTGTGTGTGTGTGTGGAGGGGGTTGATCACTGCTCCATTGTGCGTTTCGAATTCATAATTTTAGGGCTCCGCGCGCTGCTGTTGTCTACCTTGCTCCCGCGCCGGCTATTCCACACACGGTGAGGGAAACAACGCCGACCAGGGTCGGGGCCCCCCGCCGCCGGACGATGTTCAGCAGGGAATGAGACGAGGAAGAGTTCGATAGGACTCGTCTGTAGGTGGGAGAACGGGGGCCCGTCCATGCCCCGCCACTGCAGTGTCATCCCTGGCGGCGTCCCTCGCCAGGTGGGGATCGAGCTCAGGTCCATCCCGGCGTCGATCGGGGTGGAGTCACGCTCGCCCTTCGGGGCGTGCCCCTTCCGGAGATTCCACGAGGAACCTTGGCTATCCCCCGACGCCCGCGGCCAGAGCGGCGAGGGGAAGAGCAGCAGCTGCGAGAGGCTGAAGTTGCCCTTCTCGAGGCTGTGCCCGTCGTCGAGCCAACGCGCCACCCCCCCGCTCTCGCTGAACAGGCAGGAGAGGGGGGCGCGGCGGGCCCGCACGGACGCGCCGCCGTCCCCGCCGCCCCTCTGCGCGCACCGCGCGGGCCCCCCCCCGTCCTCGGGCGTGTGGTGCGGGGCCGAGACGGCGCTCGTGGTCTGGCCGCGCAGCGACCACAGCCCCCGCGTCACGCTGACGCTCCAGGAGGGCCGCCGCTGCCGGTAGTACCGCAGCATCCCCGGCGGCGCGTCGCGCAGGAAGCCGCCGCCGGCCTCCTTTTCCCGCTCCTTCTCCGGCTCTTTCTCCCGCTCCTCCTCGCGCACGAAGACGGGGAGCGGGAGGTCGACCGGGGTCGCGAGGGGCTGGCTCAGCGTCGAGTCGCTGGGGAGCTGTGACAGCGTCTGGCTCGCGAGGTCGGCCGCGGGCTCGACTTCGGGCTCGGCCGGGCTGACCCACGGGCTCGGGTGGCCCCCCATCCGAGCCTCGGCGGAGAGCCCCCCGTGCGCGGGGTGTGACGCGAGCCGCCGGATGGACATCCTCAACGAGAGATCGACCTCGGGCTCAGGGGGGGGGCTGTGAGGCCAGGGGGTCGGTCTCGGTCGCGCCGGCGACTTCCGAGGGAGCTTCTTTTTGGGGAAAAAGGGGAAAACTTGGTATGTGCTTCGCTTCGGTTGGTTTGGCGTGGTGTTATGTATATGCATATATCTTACTTATAAAATCCTTCGTGATGAGTATTGAACGCACTAGATGGATAACATATAGTGAAGCGTGAGTCGTGAAGGAGGGAAGTGCGTATAGGATAGAAGTCTAGCATATAAGAAAGGATAGCCATTTTTTTTTTTCAGCCGAAAGGTCACATGCATACATATCTATCTATTACACCAGTGAGAGGAGAAGTATCTCAGTTTTGGGAACAGTTAATGCGCAGGGTTTCTTAATTCACTACAAAACCAGCACTTTACATAATATTGAGTCGCTTTGGTCTTCCTCCACGCGGAGCCCCGCCACATTTCCGTTGGCTTTGTGGTCCACACTGCCTTCCACAGCTGACACCGTCGTTAGGACCTTCTTTTGCGCCAACCCCTGTGCGTTGGGTCCGACTAAGGAGCCGGTGAGAATACTACCCGGCCTTTCACTTTCCCTCCTAAAGGAGGACGGCACCGCGATGGATGTGGATTTTATAAGCACAGGTGGAAGCGGTGCTAACACACGCTCTGGCGAGCGCGCGTCAACGATCTCTAGACTATCCCGAGGCAACAACAGCCAGCCTGAACCCCAAGGTAGCAGTGTTAGCTTGAAGGAAAGCGTGCTGTTGAGCTCAAGATATCCCAACCGACGTGGTATAGCGCCCGTGTACAACCAGTGCGGCGCTAACTTTTCAGGACGCACCTTCAACGCTACGTCTAGAGGAGCTTCATCATCACTGTGCGCATGCTTCCCATAGCGCACTATACACAATTCAAACTCCGCTGGTTGACCAGCTTGGAGAGATTCCTCGCCTGTCTGCTCAAGGTGCTCAGCATCGCGCATGTCGGCTGACGCTTCTTCGGATTCTGGGGCTGCGATTGCCGACGACGATGTTGCCTTCTCGCCATCGCAACGCACACCGCCGCTGCCCGAAGAGGCAGACCGAACACGCACCACCACCAATTCCATTACCGGCAGCCCCACAAGCTCTTCGAGGAGCACGGGATTCGACCGCTCGATGCCACCATCGCCGTTCCAGCGACGCCACTCCCATTCAATGAACCCGAGCGGGCCATTCAACGGGGGCTTCAACAGCGGAGAGGACAGCCCCGTGGAGGCGTTGCACACGAAAAGCAGGTTGCGCAACGCATCCGTGAGGATGAGGAACTCAAAGACGCACTGGTACTTCTCGCCGGGCTGCAGGAAGACGGCCGACGCGGCCCTCGAGCCCGCCCCCCCGCGCTCCCCGACCCCGACCGTGTTGGCCGGCCGGATAATTCTCATCGGACTTTCCGCGCCCTCCCCTCCCCCATCCGCCGAAGAAGAGGAGGACGCGGCCACGAACTGAGCCCTACAGAGCATCAGCGGGACACTGCACGTGTTCTGCAGCCCCACGCTGAGCAGGTAACGGTGCAGGGGGAGCCTGAGATTGCGCAGGGCCTCGTCCTGAGTGGGCGAGCCGAGGCCGGGGCCAGGCGCCAGCCTCACCCGCCGGAGCCCCCGCCGCGAGACCTCCGCGAGGGCCTGCTCGACGACAAACGAGCTCGCCCAGTTCAGCCGCCGCTCCTCCCCGCTGGGGTCGAGGTAGAGCACGTGGACCTCCAGCACGTACGTCCCCGCGGTGTCGAGCGGGACGTCGACGGCGTGCGCATGGCTCGATTTGGCGTGCATCTCCGCGCAGGTTTCGTGGATGAGGGAACGCCGCACAGGCGCACGCGCTGATCGGGCCGCCTCCTTCGGCAGAAGGACTTCGATGCGGAAGCGCAGGTTAAATAGGGGGTAGACGGCACCATTGATAAAGCAGATAAGCGCCTTTAAATGCTCATGGGCGAGGTACTTGCCGACTTTATCCGGCAGCGTGAGGACCGGCTGAACGCCGATGACTGGTATGGGCGACGCGCATGCCAGGGCCCGCATGCGGCCCACGTTCACCCCCTCAGCCTCCTCGCCGACGTCTGCGGTGTCATCGGGTTCATCACTTTCGAATCTCATGTCCTTCAGGGTGTCGTATAGAATGTCTCCCTCTTCCACAAGATCGTCGCCAGCGGGCAATGGGTTCACAAAGAAGTCTGGGGTCCGCAGCACCGTGGCTTGCATGCTCAGAGGGTTGGCAAGCATCGCGGGCGCTACCGCTACGTGCGGGGCCGATGCCGTCAATGCCACCCCTTGTGGTTGTGGTTGTGGGTGTTGTGGTAGTGGGACATTGGACGATAGATGAGGGGATGATACACTTTCGAAAGCTTCCTGGACGGATTTTGCCCTGCTTGGGGAGGTAGGTGACGTTCTCGCAGTAGACCTAGACGTGTCCCTGAAGTCCCGGTTATGACTTTTCAACTCCGAGTTAGAACAGCGGGATATCCCATCCGAGAACGTACGGGATGGAGTTGACATATATATATATATATATATATATATACAGGCTTTCCTGCTTAATGTCCTCACGAGTAGCGAGTGGCTATGTAGACAGATAGGTGAATAAGGGGTATTTCTTCAGTGGTGAAAAAGTACTATAGAGGCCTCCATTTTTTTAAAACACAAGGACAAAGGAGAGGTCTGCAAATTGACCTCTAAAGATGTTCACGCTGTTTTTATGCGGAGATAAACACCGTTTTTTATTATTATTGTGTGCTTGCCACTTTAGCAACGACCGCTATATATTAGGCGCATAAAAAAGAAGATTGCACCGTCGCAAACTAATCTTCCTTTCGTCTGGAAATACCAAATGAAGAAACGGTATTTTTACTGCAAGACGTTCAGACCCGTTGCATGCATATAAAATGAAAAGAGAAGTGGTGAACGAGCGTATGTCCCTTTTTCTACTCTTTCCATCTGTGCTCGTGAAATGGGGGCTTCTTCTCGAAATGCGGAATTCACCATGAGCCACATTTCTTTTTATTTGCATTCGATATGACACATGGATCCTCCTCTTCCCTTTCCCCTTTTCCCGGAGTGAGCCCTCATGGTGCAATTGATGGATCTTTTCTCTAGGATACATACCAATGCCATACCTCAGTCGCTTGCTCACTGTTTGCTTCATACTTTGCTGCCATGCTGTGGTTTGGTAGGTTGAAGTAGCGAAAGAGCGAAATAGCTGGACAACAGACAGGGAAGAGAACCCAGTGTATCCTATACTTCTCAAACGCTCTTTAGCAAATTGTAGACCGTTTGCATGTTTATTTTTTTGATCTGTTAGACTTCTATTAGCTTTGGAGGCGGGACCCTAGACCCATGGGTTACTAAGCGACCCTGTGAGAGTTGGATCAAGGAAGTGCTATAATGAGTCTTTCGATCCCGTCCATGCGGTGTGGAGCATGCTAAGAACAAGTAATACATAATGAGACACAAACGTGTGGGGAGAAAGTCCTACAGGATTGCAAAGTTCATGTTAATCCGCAAGTGCCACACGAATGACATACCCAATAACGCGGGTTTCTTGTTATAATGTTACGCTTAATGAAGTCATGGAAAAAAATTAAAATAACAAATGACACAGGGGGTAGGGAGCACCAGGACTCTCCGCCGATTTAAGCGACTGCACGGGTGCATCTTTAGGCGAAGACGTTCTGGAGGGTGATCTTGCCCTTGGGGGTGATGCGCTTGCAGTGCGTGCCGCGCTGCTCGATCTTGCCGGCGTCGCGCAGCTCCTCGTACTCGTTGCGGAGGATGTTGGTGAAGCCCCAGTACTTCGAGGTCACGATGATCTGGCGGCCGGCGAACTTCATCTTTGCGCGGCGGAGGGCCTCCGCGGCCTGCGGCACGTACGCCTCTTTTGTTCGCATCGACAGCAGGACCTGGCCGATCCGCACGCGGGCGCTGATGCCCGTCGGCTTGCCGAAGGCGCCGCGCATGCCGGTCTGCAGACGATCCGCGCCGGCGCAGGAAAGCATCTTGTTAATGCGGATCACGTGGAAGGGGTGGGCGCGGATGCGCATGTGGAAGGCGTCCTTGTTGGCGTTCTTCACCATGTACTTGTTGGCCTGGATACGGGCGGCCTCAAGCGCCTCCGACGTGATCTGCTCCAGCTCGCGCGAGACGACGTGGAGGCAAACCGGGAACTCGTTGACGGCCGCGCGGCGGCGGCCGATGTCGAAGTTGCGGATCTTCGGATCCGGCACGCCACGGCAGAACCGCGACTTCGGGTACGGCTTGTTCTTGCAGAAGCGATTGCAGCGAGCGGGGCGGCGGGCCATTGCTGATCTTTGTAAATGGAAGAAGAAAAACGGAACAATAGCAACGGAAAAAAAGAATCCCTGTGAGCTATCGTATAAAATGTCCGAAAAAGCCCCCCCACGCACAAAAAAAAAAAGGGAGAAAGAAGGAGGAAGATGAAGTACACATTTTAGGGAAAGACCAAAGACATTCATATTGCATCACGGCTCTTCGGGCAGAGGGGAGGGGTGTGTGTGTGTGTGTGTGTGTGTGTGTGATACCGCGAAAAAAAGATAGGTGAAGACGGAAACTCCAGCCCCTCCGTTAGGCATGAGTAGCCGTCTTTTCCCTTTTGTTCTTTTCGCCCCCTTCTGCCCTTGACCACGATGAATGCCCCACCTTGCCATGCATGAGGGTCTAAGAGATTTCAAATCCCCCCGTCGTGCATCAGTTAGAGCGGCATAGAGGTTTTCGTTTGGGGTAACCCATTATGAATAAAATTAAAAATAAAGAAGCATGAAATCTCTCTCACCAGAGGAGAATAACTACGAAAAAGAAACACAGAATCGTAACGCGCTTAAAATGCGCGCACGGGTGGTAGACACACCAATGGAGGAGGCCGATCGGCTCGCATCGCATCTTACATGGTCAGTTCCATGATGGCGTTCACCATATCCCCTTTGTTGTTCTTCAGGGCCTTGATGGCCTTTCCGCGGGAGACCTTGGCCTGGGACATGACCATGTTGATCTCCTTCTCCGACAGGTCGCCGGCATCGCAGTCGTCGTCGTTCTCCTCCTTGGCGTCCTCGGCGACCTCCTTGACCTTGGCCGGGGCCTCGGCGCTGGCGTCGGCGCCGTAGACGGCCGCGCGCGCGGCCGCCTCCTGCGCGAGCGCCCCCATATCCTCCAGCTGGGCCTCGCCGAAGATCACGAAGGTGTTCGTCCCGGGGAAGCGGTAGACCTCCGGCCTCGCGAGCGCGAAGGACAGGGAGCCCGTCTTGCGGATGTTCACCTTCGCAATGCTCGGCTCCGGCTTCAGGCCGAGCTTCGCCATCGACTTCGCGTAGCGCTTGGACTGCTTCAGCACCTGCGGCGTCTCGGCGGTCTCGAGCGTCGGGACCTCCTCGGCGGGGGCGGTGTAGTTCGGCTGCGCTTGCACCTCAGTCATCTTTTCTCTGACGTGTGAGCTCGTTCGGGTTCTTTCTTTTCGGGAGTGGCAGAGTAGCGTGAGATTTCTTTCGTTGGGATTTGAAAAAGAAGAAGGTGGGGGGGAGGAGGAGGGGGGGGGGGAAATGGGAGAAAGGGTGCAATGTTTCAGTCACGAAGGTCGCCTCACAAGGACATGGTGAGTACCATCTGAACTCGCACAGGGAGTTTACGAAAAAGAACAATACAAGAGTGAAAAGGGGTGGAGAAAAGCCTGTTTTCTTAAACTATTGCACCTCCTTTCAAAGAAAAAAATATATGTATGTTTACCCTCCTTTTAACTACCTCCCTCAACAACTTTAGCCCCGATGCACAGAATCACTGCTTTTTCCTTCACATTGATTCATTAACAGCATTAGATTGTCATCCATATCTTTCATACCGCCATATACACTTAAAAGAGTATCCACAAGCCCTCAATACAGGGCACGAGAAGAAGGCACTATACAGGATGACGATACCGTCAATAGAAACCTATTATACGAAAAAGTGTTTTGCGTTTCCATAAGGGAGTAAAGTTTTTTTCCCTTTTTAAAATATTCGTATAGCGATCAAAATTAGGACTAAGAGGGTGTGTGTGAGGGTGAAACGGAACTATCGTGTGTTATCATTGGTAAAGCAATTTTCTTGTCTATTTTAGCAACTAATCGATCTCATTCAGGGTTGGTGCCGTCTTACTTTGTGTGTTGGGGGAAGGGAAGCTCAAGGCGGCTTGATTGGCATCCCCACGGTGGTCGAAGCTGCGATAGTTCTGCACGAGACCGGACGGCTTGCCCTCCCAGGTCTTGGCATTTCCCCCCTCGTTTCCTCCCGCGAAGGCGGCTGGCGGCTGTTCGGGGATTTCGCCCTCGGCCTCCGCGGGTTCGCTCGCGATGAGGCCCAAACCGCAGCAGGAGCAGAACGAGACGATCGAAGTGAACGTCATCACCACGAAAAGTGGCATACAGGCGACGAAGAAGGAGGGGTCGAAGGCGTTTCCGGAGGTTCGCCAATTATATTCGAACTCCATCTTCGCGGCCCACATGCACGCCATGTAAAGCCACGAGCCCGGCCAAGCGATCGCGAGGACGGCGTACAAAAGGCGCATCCCGCACGAGGGCTTTTGCGCGGCGTAGGCCGACCGCCCATCGGCCGCGCGCTCGCCAGAGGAGGTTGGGTCGATCTCATAAAGGGAATCGCTTTCAATTGAGGGCGTGCATAGGCAGGCGAAAACGGCCTGCGCGAGGACCAAAACCCCAAAGTGCGCGATCAGCGGGGCGAAGACGACCCAAAAGGAGAGAAACTCGCCGCCATCGGCGCGTTTGGGATCGGGCGAGCGGGGGTCGACCGGGCCCTGGGCGGCGCGCTCGAACGCGAGGCCGATAAACGCCGCCCCGCAGAGCAGCCTCCACAGCTCGCGCGCGGCCTCGACGGCGTATTCCTTCCACGACCACGCGATGCGCGGCTGCCAGTCGGGCCCCGGGGGGCCGCCCTCCGCGGCGCGCATCGCGGCGCCCACTTTTCGCCGATTCTCCGCGAAGACGGCGGGGATTAAAAAGTAGAGGCCGCGCACCGTCGCCAGGGCGAACCAAACCGTCCACGGGATGAACGCGGACGAGGCCGAAAGGCCGCCCGAAAGCGCGAGCGTCGAGACGACCGCGCAGACGACGAGGACGACGGCCTCGAGCCCGACGACGGCCAGGACGACGACGGACGCGCGGACGGCCGCGAGGAGCGCGAGGCCGGCGAACCCGACGACGAACGGCGCGAGAACCCACAGCGGGAGCGTGACCAAGGCCCAGGACCAGTCCTTTCGCGCGTCCAGACGGACCCCGATGAGGATGAACGAAATCAAAAGGGCGCACGTCAGGAGCCAAAGGACCGCGAGGGCGGCCCGGAGCGCCGCGAGCGCGCCGAGGCTCCCGACGAGGACGCTGTCGTCGATGAATTTCATCTGCTCGCGGCCGAGGGCGTGGTAGAGGCGGCGCTTTGCGGGGTCGCGAAGGATGCGGTGGGCCTCCTCGATTTCTTGGAAGGCCTCCGTCGAGGCCCCGCCGGTGCGGTCGGGGTGGTAGCGTAGGGCGAGCGCGCGGTAGCCCCGCGAGATCTCCTCCGTGGTGCTCTCGGGGGAGACCTGGAGGACGTGGTACAGGTGACCACTGCAGTTTCGAGGCAGCATGGCTTCGTCCTCTTCTTCTTCGTTTCCCTACTTTACTATTTTTGTTTGGCGTAATATATAATGGAATGACTATAAATTTATAAATAGAAAACTAATATAAACACCTGTGTATCAGCGTTCCACAGATTTTTGAAATCTAGCCGATCGGATTCGTCCCTAGGCTTGAACTCCTCACCCCATTGTGTGTGTGTGTGTGTATGGGGAGAGAGAGAGAGAGAGAGAGAGAGAGGGGGGACCAGGAAAGGATGAGAATTTACGCTATTTTGCAATTTATACCCTTGGATGCTTCGATCAAGACAAAGGTTCTTTTCTCAGTTTACATTGGTTTAAATTTGTTGTACATTGTTAAAATGCAATATTATACAATACCCACAGGTATATGTACACGATCTTTGTGGGCTGCGTAGCCTTCTACGATGAGGATGGACACAACTACACGGAAGACATCACAAATAAACTAGTTAAAAATAAAAAGAGCGACAACATCATTGTATATTTGTCGAATTTTTTAAAAAGAAAAAATATACCAGCAAAAGATCGAAAAGGCAATCAACTGACTCTAGAGCTGCTAATTTGCAGAGGAGGCGAATTGGGAAGATCGCAATGGGAAAGAAACACACTGATCTGTATCCTTTTCGTTTTTTTTTTTTTGCGATGTGATCCTGCTATGGCCAAAAGGTTGTTCCAAATACAGGCCATATTGATTGTTTTTAATATTACACAACTCATTCGACATGATAGAATGTATAAAGGGATGCCATGAAGAAGAAGCTTCGTTTAGCCATTTCTGCAGTTCGTGCGGGGGAAAAAGTAAACCATTAGACATCCCGGGAAGAGCCTACGCGATCCAACACCAATTGCCTCACCTCTTTCTGCTCGATCGCGTGCGTTCGCTCTCAGCCTCCCCCCCCCCCCCCGTTCAAACTCCGCACACCCCTCTCCATCAACCAAGACGAAAGTCCTGCACTCTAAAAAGGAAAAACATCTAGAAATAATCGCAATGAGCCACCCGAGCCCTCACGTCGTTCCCTTGACTAAAGGTTGCGGGATACGCGACGGGCGTACGGTGCGCAGCTTGCGGTGAATCAGCGGTATGGGCCACCATGTCAGCAAGGGAGCTTTTTCCGCATTGTTAGTTTTATTTTGATTTAGATTGCCATTAAAAGGACAGGAAAGAGGAGTTGCTTCTATTAGTGCTGACGATGGTTTTGCTTTTATGATTTTATTGCGGGAACCCGCCCGCTTTCTTTTTCTTTTTGCACCCAAGCTCGCCTTAGGTTCCTGTTTAAATGGTGATTTCTTGGAATGGCTCGACGAGACGATCCCCCTTGGGCGTTTTCGCCCCGCTTGTGGGGAAGGAATAGAAAGGAAGGAGGAGGAAGGCGTCTCGAAGCAAATTATGGAAAAAAGTCTTTGAGACGAGGACGCGCGGCTGCCTTTTGTAAGCGCGGAGTCCTTTCTCAGAGGGTTTGCGTTGATCGTTGCCACTGTGGAAAGCTGTGGGTGAGGCTCCCTTCGCGGCGACGTCGCCCATAATAATCGGCGTGAGGCGCCTGAATTATCACCGCTATTATTGTTGTTTTGAGTATTTTTTTCCCCGCTTTGTCGGCGTCGACTGCCATTGCTTTCCTCCGTGCGAGAGCTTCCGTGGTAGTATGGCTCGCGGGGCGTCGTCAGCGCCGACCGCACCGTGCTCGGGGATACCTTCAAATAGGAGAGCGATGCCGAGGAGACGACGATGGAGTTCCCGCGCGTGGAGGGCGGCAGGGGCTTACCGCTCTCCATAATCGCATCCACGGTCAAGATATCATAGCTATCGCGATTCGGGTTAGAATGGCGGATATTGCGATCGCTATTCTGTGATCGGCACCTCGCGGAGGGTCTCGCCCGCATCGCGGAATCCTCCAGCGAGAGCTCCATCATCAGACCGGAGAGATTATTCGACAGGGAGCGCTCCCTCTCCGCGATAAACGGCGCCGACGGCAGCGGCGAAAGCAAAAGCGTCTTTTCCTCATCGATTTCTCCCCTCCGTGGGGTTTGGACCGCCCTCCGCTCGATCGTGGGCTCTGCGGGAGAACCCCCCCCGTTCGTTTTGGCCGCCGCCGCCGCCTCCCGCCCCAACACCGCGCCTTTCCCCCCCGCCCGTGGCCTTTGCGTAGTGGAGAGGAAAAAAGGATCGGAATCGCGCGGACGACCTTTCCCCCCCGCATCCTTTCCCTCTTTTCCGTCGTCGTGCAGGCGGAAACGCGGCACCGCGGGGCTTTTATCCGTCGAATCGTCCCCGTCCGAGGCTCTCCACCATTTTTTGTCGAAATATCCCCGATTTCGGCGGGATTCCCGCGAGGGGGTCGGCGACGTTTCCCGCGAGGCCGCGCGAACCGGCCGCGGGGCGGGCGAGAAGTCGGCCCCCGCCGACTTTTCTTCCCCCGACGACGACCGCGGCGTGAGCGCGAGGTTCAAACGCCCGGGGCCGGGCGCCTTTGCGCGATTCTGCGCGCCGTCGAGGCTCGCGACGAGGACGGGCGCGTCCCCCTCGAACCCCGCCATCATCGGCGCGAGAAATTGGCCGGTCTCCGCGATCGTCAGGTCATTCCAACGCAAGTCGATCAGGCGGAGGTACGGCAGGAGCCTCCGCGGCCGCGGCGGGTCGTGGAATGGCCCCTCTGCCGCCTTTTCGGGGGCCGAATTCGCGGCATCGACGGGCCACTCCCGAGGCGGGGCCTCGAATCCTATCAAGGATTGAAGAATCATCACGGCGCCCGCGATGCGAAGCCGATTACCGCTCAGCAAAACGTTTTGAAGGGAGCGGAGGAATCCGTCGAGGTGGGCGGGCTGCTGGTCGGTTGGATGAGCGGAAAACGCCGTAGTTTGACCCCCACGCCTGCACGAAAGACGCACGCGCCGCATCACGGCCTCTGTGAGCCACCACCCGCCCTCGTCGTCGAGCCCGCCCTCGCGCAAATCAAACAGAAAAAAGGAGATCGTCGAAAGGAACCCCCCCCCGCCCGCCTTCGCCCCGTCCTCTCGATCGAGGGTGTGCAGGATGCTCGTCAAATGATAGGCGAGCATCTTCGCGAAGTACACCACGCGGGTCGACGGGGAGGGCCCGAATAAAGCCCCCACCGAGCTATCCACGGCAACCCCAAGCCGCCGCCGAACCCTAGGCTGGAATGCTAACGCGTTTCTTAACGCCCTAAAAGCGCTCTCGTGTTGATCGGGTCGAAGGTAGACGTCGTTTTGCGTTCTGTCCTTTTTATCGTCGGCGGCCCCCCACCAAGTCTCGTCCACCTTCAAAAGAAGCACCTGATTTCCGTCTACGCGGGAGGCCTCCCTTACAAAAAGAATCGCCGCCCTCGTTTCCATCACACGGAGCTCAACGTAATTCATAAACGGATCGTTTTCATCCTGATCGTCGTCGCTTTCGCGCTCGGTTAAAGGCGTAGAGGCCGCGTGCGTGTGAGGTCGATCGCGCAGGTGGTATCGTGGTATAGCTGCGTGATGTGCTTGACTAACCACCAGCTCTGGTGCGCGCACACAGGTCTGTAAAACAATTGAAATGCTTCCCTCCATGGATTTTGCTATTCCTTTGTTTATGTATAAATAATAATAATAATAATAAACACACTTTTCGTTTCCGACAATCTATTTATGCATCTAAATAGGCGGGGAGATGGATCTGGACCAGATACAAACTAGTGTATTATTTTATATAGATAAAGGAAACCCAACTATGCAAATATATGCATGCATATTTGCGTAGGCCAGTTTATATTATCATTTTGAAAGCTATCAAGTTAAATACAGGGTCTACTGCCCACAGCTAAGCTATATTTGATGGCTTTGAATTTTATGATACATTGTTTTCTGACGTTCGCGTTGATCTCATTACACATGATAGTAGTATCGCATTGCTCCTTCCGCATGATTTGCCCCCCTCCGAACTCGGCACCGCCTTTCCTTTGAATTGTTAGGGTCGTAGGTCGTTTTTTATGCCGCTGCTTTAGCTATCATCACCGCAGCTACTCTTTCTTTTCACAGAAAAAGACAATTAATAGCAAGAACCTTTCCCAAAGCGATAATCCTAATCATCCCCCCCCCCCCCAAAACAAACAAACAAACAAACAAACCCACGCACGAGTACTCAAGAAAGGCTTCGAATTTTCCTTCTCACGTGCCCATGTACTTTCCTCTTGATCGGATTCTGGGGAGGTGGGGGTGGGGGGTCGAGCAGACAGTAGCCCAAGACCTTCTTTCCATATCGATCTATAAAGATCTATAGATCGATATATGAATCTCTCAAAGACGGAATCCTCTCTAGAGGTGGTATTTCGGATCGCTGAAGTTCGAGCACCGCGCGTGCCCTGCGGGCCCGCCGGAGGTCTTCCCGAGCACCGCCATCGGCCCCCGCGTGGAGCCCGGGACGCCGGAGTAAAGGGTAATCGCCGCCTCGCGCGCGTAATCCTGGCGGAGGCGCTCGACGGGGGGGGGCCGCGCGGGCCCCTTTCGCACGCCCGACGCGCCCCCCCCCGCGGACGCGGCCTCCTCGCGCTTTTGCGCGGCCTCGGCGGCCGCCATCGCGACGGCCTGGCCGAGCAAAAGTCGCGTGCGCACGCCGTACTCCGGCCGCCGGAGCGCGCGGACGTCGGCGTTGGCCGCGTTGAAGTCCCGCCCGGCGGTGGTCTCGAAGGTCCGCCGCGCGAGGCCGCGGGCGTCCTGCGTGAGAAAGGGGCTCGCGCTGAGCCTCGTGTCCTCCTCGACTTTCCCCTCCCGCCTTTTTTCCGCCGCCAGGGCCTCCTCCTCGAGCCAATTTCCGAAAAGCACCCGGCCGCCGCCCTCCGCGTTCGCCGGGCGGCGGTTGAAGCGTTTTTCCTCGATCCAGGTCCCGCCGGGGCTGTAGGCGTCGATGACGGTGTACGGCCGCCGCGCCTTGTCGTACGCGGCGTAGTCCGCGAGAGGGTCCATCCCTTTTGCCCGCCTCCGAACTGGATTCTACGTTTCTTTTGTTTTCTTTTTAGCCCGATCACGGTCGAGCAGGTGAATAACAAGAATCAATAATGATAATAGGGTAGTCGCTGTATGGAATCCTTTTTTTTTGTCTTGTGTGTGTAGGTCTGCTATATACCAAAGGTAAGCTTTATTTTTTGTCAGTATAAATTATGACCCCCAAGATGGCGTCCATGGAGAGTGTAAACGAGGCGCAATAGTATTAGGATTATTGAACCATAGGAATAAAGAAAAGCATCAAACAGACAGAACTATAGATATCCCTCTTTCCATTATCAGTTTTCTCTCAGTCTCCAAGCGAGCTTCCAGGCTTAGATGGGCGTGGTTTCAAGTCCTTTCTTCCTTCCCTCGACCATCTTTCCATTCCTCTCTCCCCCCCCCCCCCCCCCTCAAAAAGAAGAAGAGGGAGGAGGGCATCGACTAAAGCCTTTGCAGGGATGCCTGCTGCCGGGCAAAGGCGTTAACGCGGAGCATCTCCTCGAGCGCGCCCTCCCCCCCCACGCGGCCGTCCTCCATCACGATGAGATGCGAGGCCCCGCGGATCACCCCCATCCGATGCGCGATAATCACCACCATCAGCGGGAGCTCCTCCGCGAGGCCCGCGAGCGCGTCGCGCAGCCGCCCTTCATTCCACGCGTCCAGACGACTGGAGGGCTCGTCGAGCAGGACGCCCCCGCGGACCCCCCGCCGCCTTTTCCGCCTTTTTGGGGCTCTTTCGTCCGTCCCCGTTTCCCCCGCGTCGTTCTCCTCCCCGCTTTCCACGGCGGAGAGGTCCGAGGGCGAGATCGGGGCCTCCATTCGCTCGCGGCGGAGGCGCGCGAGGGCCGCGGCGACCGCGCGGACGAGCCCCAGCCGCTGCCCCTCCCCCATCGAAACGGACGCGGGCGAAAGGGGGTCGTTCATCCACGCGAGGGCGCCCAGGCGCCGCGCGGCCTCGCGGAGGTCGTCCTCGCCGGCCTCGTAGAGGCCCCCTTCCGCGGCCTGCCCGAGCAGCCCCAGCCAGCGCCGCCAGTACGCCGTCGACAGGCAGCCCAGCGGGAGGCCGTCCACGCGAAGAAGCCCCCGCCGCGGGAGGGCGACGAAAACGCGAAAATCGGCCGTTTCCACCGCCCTTTCCACGCCCTCCTCGAGGCCGCACGCGGAAGGCGAGGAGGACGCGGAGGGGGGGGGGGGCAGGGGGTTTTCGATCCACTGCTGGCGAAGCACCTCCGCAAGCACGGCCTCGCGCCAGACCGCCGCTCTGGAAACGCGCGCCGCCTTCCCCTCCGCCGTTATCCGGATGACCGCCAAAGGGTCGTACAGGCGCTTTAAAAGCTTCGTGAGGGTCGTCTTGCCGGACCCGCGGCGCCCGATAACCCCCGTCGTCCCGCCCACCGGAAGACGAAGGGAGACGTCGACCAAGGTGGGTCGCACGACACCGCTCGCCGCGGCCTCCTCCTCCTCGTCTTCATCCACGAATCCCTTCTCCTTTCCCTCCTTTTTCGCGTTTACCTCGCGGCCTTCCGGATTCGTTTTCACCCCGCCGAAGGCCTCCTTGAGGCCCCGTCCGCGGGGGAGGGCGCGGCGGAGCTGCGGGTAGGCGAAGTGCACGTGGTGCATCGTAATCCCACTTCGCAGCCTCAAACCGCCGACGACCCGTCCGGCGGCATCATAGCGAAGCCCCTTCAGAGAATCGCGCGCGTTTTCGGCGGGAGTCCCCGCCTCGAAATCCGAATTTCGGCCCCGCAGGTACGCCTTCCAGAGCCGTCGTCTCGCGCAAATCCGAGGTGCCGTCGCGTAGGCGGCGCGATCGCTGATCGTACTCGGGAAGTCCTCCACGGACTGAAGGCCGCGCAGGGCCGCCGTGGGAAAACGCGGGGCGTGCAGAAAAAGGACCCGGCGGTAGGCCTCGAAGTGCTCCCAGAGCCGCAGGAGGGCCCAGGGCTCGCGCGGGGAGAGGGGGAGCCGTAGAAAAGAACTCCTCGAGGCCGCGCCGCGCCCTTCCGCGGCCGTTTCGCCCCCGCCCGCGCTCAAAAAGGCGGCGGCGAGCACCAGAAGGGCCTCGGCCGCGCGCGCGCAGGGCGCGAGAATCCCGCGGAGAGGACCCTCCTGCCCGCCCTCACAGAGGGCCGGAGCGAAGACCTCGCTTGCCGGGCTCCGGGCGACCACGCTCGCGAAGACCAACTCCAGCCCGAGCTGCCGTAGAATAAAGCGCGTCGGCCGCTCAAAGAGGGCGTAGTAGTCGAGGAGGTCCGCCGGGAGGTACGCCATCGATCGCGGGCGCCGTAGAATCGCGATCTCCGTCGGATCCAGAGCCTCGTGCATCGCCATCGCCGAAGGCGAGAGCGCGAAGGCCGCCCTCCGCAGCTCATCGGAGAGCAAAACCAACGCGCACGAGACGTTCGTGCGAAGAAATTCCACCCTCTCCGCGGCGTACCTTCGTCGCCGCTCGAGCGCATCGGACGGTTTCCGACGAGACCAGTGTGGAAAGGCCAGGTAGCGGCACCTTGGGAGGGAAAGACGAGGACGGGCTCCCGTCGGCGTGCGCTCCTGAGGCGCCATTTCGTAGGGGAAGGCGATCACGCGCCGGAAAAGCTGCTCGACTTGCCATGCGCGCGCAGCGGTCCCTCCCCGGACGCGTTCGGAAGGGGCTTGACCTGCTAACGGATCCGCTTTAGGCGTTTCTTGATTTGGAGCATGGGTCAAGGCCGCGGCGCGCTCTGGAAGCCCCGCCCTCTCCCCCAGAGCTGAGCAGACCACGAGGGCGAGGTAGGGGTGGGGTAGGGCGCCGCGCCCCGCCGCCTCGATCTCGTCGAGCGCGCAGGCGAGGAGGAGGCGGAGGCCGTCGGCGGCGAAGGGCCGCGCGGGAATGGGCGGCCTGGGCGCCGCGCGCAGGCCCGCGAGGGCCTCCCCGAC
>MJCC01000009.1:639928-670038 GCA_001766655.1 Phytomonas francai
GGCCCACGCGGGCCCCCGCCCGCGTGCGTCCCGCAGCACCGCCGCGTCGAGCGCGACGTCGTCGTCGGCGTCGAGCCCCGGCGCCCCCGCGCGCTCCCACGCGTCGTCGTCGTCGTCGTCGTCGTCGTCGGCCGGGGTGGGGGCCCTGCCACGACTTCCCCCGTCCTGACCCTCCCTTGTGTGACAGGGGGGGCCGTCGGGGCTGGGATTGGGCCGAGGGAGGGCGCGGAGGGCGCGGGCGCGGGCGGGGTCGTAGGGGACGACGCGGGGGTGCGCGCGCTGGGCGGCCGCGACGGCCGCGCGGTCGGCGGGGTCGTCGGTGAGGGCGGTGGTGAAGGGCGAAATGTGGGGGGGGAGGGCCTCGCCCGGGCGGTAGCCCGCGGCCGGCAGCCGCGCGCGCGCGTTCAGGCAGTCGAAGAGGTACTGCGGCTGCACGAACTCGACGCGCGCGAGGCCGGCGAGCCCCGGCGGCGGCCCCGGGCGGTCCACGACGACGTGCGTCAGCGCGGCGCCCGCGTCCGGGCGCGCGAGGACGCGGCCGCCGCCGGCCTCGATCACCAGCCGCGCGTGCTTCGCCGGAACCTCGCGCGAGACGTAGAAGGTCAGCCCCGCGAAGACCCGCCGCGCCTGCGCGAGCTCGCGCGCCATCAGGGCGGCCTCCGCGGACGGCGCGGGCCGCGCGCCGCCGTCGGCCGCCTCGATCGCCCGCGCGGCGTCGGCGGGGAAGTCCGCCGTGTGCAGGTCACCGCCGTCGGCCGCCGCGCGCTCCTGCTCCTCGAGCTCCCGGGCAAGGTCGCGGTTCAGCTTCGCCAGGACGAACCTCATCAGCTCGAGGTAGAACTCCAGGAAGGAGAGCATGACGTACTGCTGGATCCCCTTCGGGAACTTGTGCGCGTACTCGTGCGGGCAAACCCAGCGAATCCGCACCCCCCGCACCAGCGCCTCGTAGTAGTACCCTTTGATCGAGATAAACCCCTTCGACAGGACCCGCGCGCGCGCCACGAAGCGATTCCACGCCTCGCAAATCCCCTTCGCGCGCTCGTGCATCCCGGAGGTCAGGCTGTGGTGGACCTCCACCGTCCCCTCCGCGCGGACCTCCGGCGAGAGGAAGGCGTAGAGGCTGATCATCGACATCGCGTCGTCCACGTCGCGCAGGGCGTCGACGAAGTACGGATAGCGCTCCTTGATCGTCGCCACCAGGCTATGCTGCGGCCGCACCCGCAGGCTGTTCAGCACCTTCAAGTCCTCCTTCTTCCCCATCGCGGTCGCCCGCTTGACCTTGCGCTCCCACGCGCGAAAGGCCATCATCTTATCCGTGATCTGATCCCGCACGAGCCATTTGATCTCCTTCGCGAGGTAGTACTGCTTGTCCTCGCCGCTCTGCTTTTGTTTACTCCGCGCGAGGGAGCGGGGGTAGATGCCTTTGAGGATGCATAATCGGCGAAATTTGATCGCGTCGACCTGCAGAATCCGCGTCGCCTGCATTCGGCTCAGGTATTTCTTCTTAAACCGCTCCTTCTTCACCCGTTTGGCCCATGACTGCTTGTAGTGAGGCATCCTGAACGCAAACCAACCAACCCAAAAGAACAAGAACAAAAAGAAATCAGTAGGATTACCTTTTTACGTATTTACTGTAATTATGACTTTTATTATTATTCGTATTATTTTCTCAAGGAGTATCTAATTTATCCGGATTAATGTTTAGGTACCCCTTTTTGGAGACGTTTGTTTGCTAACGGCACAAGAAAGGAGGAAAAGGAGGAGAGGAAAAGGCAAATGAACCCCACATTTAAGGCGGTAGAAGGAGTGTTCGTAATGAAGATACACAAAATAGGCAGACGAGAGAAAATTCTCCATCCCTCCTTTCAAACTCTTTTTACGCTCTTCTCTTCGAGAGCTTACTTTAGACTGACCTTTGTATTACTCGTCCCTTCTTTCTCACCCAAAGAGACAGACAGAGAGAGAGAGAGAGAGAGAGCGAGAGAGAGAGAGAGCAGCAAGCAAGAGATCACACGCACCTGAGGGAAAAAAGAAAGAGGCCAAATTTGAAATTCCATTACCCTTTTCTCTTTAAAATAAAAATTGGGCTTGTGGAACGAAATCAAAGACCCGTGCTCAGGATAGAGTACAATCGCAACATCCGAACCGACCCCTAATGTATCTGGGAAGTTTGGCTATTGCGTTTTCCTCCTCCTTATAGCACTTTTCTTCGGCCTACAGGCTTCTTTTTTCCCCTTTAGATTCCTCTCCCCTTGAATTTTTGAGCTTAGGATGTGTCGTTTTCTCTACATGGGCATTAGTCTTGAAGCGCTTTCCATATATATATATATATATATATATAGAGAGAGAGAGAGAGAGAGAGAGAGAGAGAGAGAGATGCACCTTATTTCCCCCTTCTCTCCTACCGTGCGTGGGGTGGAGATGAATAGCTTTCACGTTTCGCCGTCTCGAGCTGGCTGAGGGGGTCGATTGCTTCCCTTTCCACGCCCTCCTCTTCCTCGACCTTGGACTCTCGGGCCTCCACGGGGAGGACGTTCCGAGGATCGCCGCCGGCGCCCTTCCGCGCGCGCTCGCGGGTTTGTATTTCGTACGCGACGCTTTGCATGCGCGCCTGGTCGTCGTGCTCGCAGCCCGGGTAGACGCCCTCTTCGTATCTTCGGTGGAGTAAATTGGCGTCGGGGACGGACTCCGCGGAGAAGCCGTACGGGGGCGTGAAAATGCCGTAGAGAAAGGTACTTCTGGCCTCGAGGGAGGGGAAGTCGTCGCTCCAGTCCGCCATCCGATTGAAGCCGTCGAGCGGAAGGACGTGGTCGACGTCGACGACGCGGCGGGTGAAGAGGACGCCGTGAAGGTGGTCCATTTCGTGGAGGGCCATCCGCGCGCGAAGGCCGTCGAGGACGCGCTCGAAGGCGACCCCGCGCTCGTCGAGCGCGCGAATCCGGACGGTCCTCGGGCGCTCGATGTAGTGCATGAGCAGACAGCAGCTCGCGCAGGGCTCCCACGCGAAGCCCGTCTTTCCGTCCCGCCGAAGCTCCGCGAGCTTCGTCGTCTCCTCGGCCATCGAGGAAAGGCCGGCGGCGTCGAGGTTGACCGGGTTCACGAAGACGCTGCCGTCGAAGAGGGTGAACATCTGCACATTCCAGCCGATCTGCGGGGCGGAGAGGGAGGGGTATTGGTAGTGCGCACGCGCGGCCCGCACCCTCGCGAGGAGGTCGTCGAAGTCGCCGGCGGCCAGGGCGGACGCGCGGAGGGGGGCCTGCCGCGCCCAAAGCGCGCGCGCGGGGAGCTGAACGATCGGAAAGCGCACCCCGACCTCGCCGGAGGATCGTCCGCGAACGGACGCCCGCATCGCGTGCGGAAAAGGCGTTTCGGAGGGGCGCGCGGGGCCCCCACGCACCGCGGCGCTCGAGAGCAGCCGACGGGAGCCCGGAGGGCGGGGGGGGGGGAGGACGGACCAACCGGAGAGCGATCCCAAACGCTTTCGAATCATTCCCTGAAGGTTGTCCCTGGACAGAGAGAGAGAGGATGTTCTTCTTTTTCTTCGTAAAATAATAAAAAAGACCCTTGCACACACACAGGTGAGAACAACACCAACGATACCTATGGGAATCTACAAATCAGGAAGAGATATAGGGGAAAAGGGATATTGAAAATTAGATGGAGGGAAGGGGGGGGCGGAAGACACACGCCCAGGATGACGGAGGAGATATCCAATTCATAACGAACCATTTCTTCTCTAGAATGGTACAAAACACTACGGGGAAGTGCAATGCGACAGTGATCAATGCAGTAATAATAATACACACCGTGAACAGAAAGAAAACTGCGTTAAGCGGACGAAGAAGTAAATTTGAGAAACTTCTTTGAAGTACAAAGTACTAGTGTATTTGCTATTTATATCGTCGCGTTGCCTAAGTACTTAAACATGCACACGCTTACACACACACACACACACACACACAAACAGAGGAACATACTATCTATATTTACACACGCAAGAAGTTGTACAGGTTATAGAAAGCTTCAGAATTGCTGCGATGATTAAGTTCATACACAAGATACAGAAATGGATTCCCAAAAGGCTAAGTGCTTGAGGTCACCTTGGCGGAGAGAATCGTACTCATTAAACTTCTTCGCGACTCTAAAAAGAAAATTCAAAGGAAGCACGCCGTGCAGGCGAAGCCACCACTTGTTGGAGGGGGGTAATGCAACAAACTAATTCTAACTGTACGTGAGCGATATATATGTAAAAGTAAATAAAGAGGAAACAATAAATCCAAGGCAGTATTGGGAAAAAGAGAACAAAAAAAAAAGGAAAGAAAGAGCTGTTTTTTTTTTTTTTGCCCTTCTGTTGATTTTTCTTAATATTATGTTCACCAAGGAACCCTTCTAATCTTCGTAGGCGTGCCTTTCCTGTCGTGCGGTCGTTGTGGGGACAACGCCGGCGTTATCACTCCACTCCATCGCGCGGAGCTGGTTCTATTGTTTTCTTTCTCCCTTTCATTGTGGGTTTGACGTTGTCCGAGAGAGTCTTCCCGAATTTGCCGCCTGCTGAGGCGTTCCTCATGGGCGAAGGGCACCTGCTGAGCTCGCCCGTTACCGTACGACGCAGAGAAGGGAATTGTTTTTCCTTCTCTTTCCGTTAGTTTTCCGTTTCCTTTTTCTTCCTTTTCTTGCCGTGCGGCCGCGGCCTCCATAATTGTTTTAATTCGCTTTGAAGTGCCAAAGATATCGTGATCCCCAAGCGTATCTCGCATCACAGCCCTATTCGTGAACTGGACACTACGCTTCTGCTGAACGCGCTTTTCGCTGTTCGACCGATTTGATGAAGTACCCCTCGCCCCCGAGGCCGCCGCCGCCTTTCGACCGGGCGTTCCATTATTTCTATTCCCCACCGCCGTTTGCTTCGCGATTTCCTTTTTTTCGGCGACCCCCGCGGAGGGCCGCCCGCGCAGCGGCGAGGAGGTGGAAAAGGCGCCCACGGCGGCCTTGGCGGCGATGCCGTCCTTGCCCCCCCGCGGCGATCCCGCCCTTCGCCTGGCGGCGCCGCCGAACAAATCGAGGTGATCCTGCGCGGCGTACTGCCGCTTTCCCGGCCGCTCGCGCAGGAGCGGATCGACGAGGTACTGCTGGCGATAAAGCGCCTTGAGGTCCTCCTCGCGGGTGAGGTCGAGGCGGGTGAAGTGGGCCCGCGGGCCCGGCAGGGCCGCCGTCGAGTCCCCTCGCGCGAGCGAGAGGGCCCGGCGCCGCTGCCGAGGGGAGAGCCCCGCGAGCGGGTCGCCGCGGCCGCGAAAGGACGCGTCCGCGGAGGGGCTCCTCAACGCGCCGCCATCGCGCAGCGCCGCGGCGAGGGCGGCGAAGGGGGTCGACCTCCCCCGCCCCCCTTTTTTTCCCGCCGAGGAGAGAGGGGTGTTCGCGATGGAGGGGCTCGGAGCACCTTTTCGCGCTGGACTCAGCCGCTCGACCCAGCCCGGCGTGGCCCCGCCCCTTCGTGCGCGTTCGTTTACGGCGGGGGAGGTGCGCGGGCGGGGGCCCGAGGCCGTCCGAGGGGGGGTCCTCGCGCTCGTTTGGAAGGCCCCCCCCCGAGCGCTGCGCGGCGTCGGCGAGTTCGACAGCGCCGTCCGCGCGCCCCTCGCGAACCCCCGCTGGGATCGAGCCCCCTCTCCGCTATTATCACTCCAACGACGACTCGCTCGAACTCCGGGAGGGGCTTTCGTTTGGAGGGCCGGCCCCGCGCTGCCCTCCTTCATACCCCGGCGGCTGCTCGCCAGACGAGAATCGCCGGAGACCCGGCTTGTGCGGGATGGGGTGCGGCAGGGCTGCCCTTTTCTGGACGACGCCAGAGACCTCCGCACGGCGGCCATCTCCTCCTCCACATTGCTTTCCTTTACGCTAATGGGCCCATCTCGAATTTCGCGGCAGCGGGTAGATTCCGATCTCGCTCGTGAAGGGGGGGAAGAACGAGGACGATCCACGCCGTCGTCCGGAACGGGGCTTGCGAAGTGATCAATCGCGGGGCCCGCGCGAGAAGGGGAGGAGGAGGGGGAGGAGGAGGCGCCGAGCGGATTGTGGGACCTGCTCCCTTCAGTCGACCTCGCGGCGTCCATTGGATGCGAGAAAAGCGCTCCTGCCGAGGTGTTGGACGGCGTGGGGAGGGGCTTCTGGGGGTCCGCCACCACGCCGGCCTTGGAGGAGGCCAGGGCGGCTTCGCTCCCGCTTAGCTTTCGTTCGATCCCGCGCTGTAGGATCGAGATCAGTGCGGCCGATGTCGAGTCTAGACCCTGGCTGGGGCTACTGCGCAACCCATCACGGAGGCTGAAATGCGGACGGCGCGGTGGCAGGCGAGACCTTGCAGCGCGATCCAGGTCGGAATCCAATCGCGACGAACTCACTGATTCGAAGGTCTTGGAAACCCCTCTGTCTTCCTCCTTGGCGGGGGGATCGCGAACGCCACGTTCCTTCCCATCCGTAGAACTCGAGGATGAGGAATCGAGATAAACACTGATGGCGGACTGCCCAAAGCACTCCGGGTATTCTTCCTTCCCGTTTTCACAGTTGCCTGTGTGATGTGAACCAGAAGAGTAAGCAGGGTGTTGAAGCGGTGTATAACTCATTTGTTAAAATGTACATACACCATGCACTACACACATATATATTAATCTCTGTCTTTCTCTCCCTCCCTCTATATATGTGGATGTAATATTCAAACTGCGATGCTCCTGTCTATCCTTTACTTCCTTAAGGCCCGTCGACAGGTTAAATGATGGCGTTGGGACCTTAAAGCTTACCCAATTGATGCGCACCAGAAGCTACAGTTTCGAGATCCTGTAGATATGTCGAAATAAATATGAAACGGGAAGACGAGGCGTAATGATGTACCTTCAGAAAAAAAAAGTAGCTATCTACTGGTATGAAGAATATACTGGTGAGTAGAGCACGATAACAACGAAAAGGATAGGAGATAAATGAGGGTTAAACGACGCATCGATACAACATAGAAAATAATAGTGACAGTCGCAAAAACAATCCATACACACATGGGCATTGACATCAGAAATCTTCTCAACGTGGTGTACTTTAGCTATCATTTATGTACGCAAAATGACTGACAATTGAACTCATATTTGTGTCCTTGACCCTGAGAATCCCTACATGGAGAAACGCCGCTTGCGCCTTTTTCCCGCTTCCGCCTCCGACCCCGTCGACGGAGACGGCAGATACGACGTGTTGGGCAGCCGACTTAGCTTTATGCACGGGAATTCAAGGCCGCCCGGTTCGTGCGCCCGATCGGCGTCCTTGTCGGCGTTCGCGAGGCTCGCAACGAGGTCCCGCGGCGGCGGCGGGGCATCGGCCGCCCCCCCCCCCGCCATCCCGCCGGCCGGAGCCACCTTCTCCAGCTCGAGGAAGACCCCCCCGGGGGTGCGCACGGCGCAGGGCACGGCAAAGGGCGGCCCCGCCGCGACGGGCTGTGACGGACGGGGGGCCTGGGAAAGGCCCTGGGAAGGGGACTCGGGGGGGGCCTGGGAAAGGCCCTGGAAAGGGGCCTCAGGGGGGGCCTGGGAAAGGCCCTGGGAAGGGGACTCGGGGGGGGCCTGGGAAAGGCCCTGGAAAGGGGCCTCGGGGGGGGCCTGGGCGGGGAAGCGGAGTTTGATGCCGGCGGGCCTGGGGCGGCCGCAGGGCTCGGCGCCGGGCGGCCCCGCGCGGCCCCAGAGCCAGTCGGGCACCCGCCACGGCACCGTGAGCGGCCCCGCGTAGTCGGCGACGAAGCCGCGCTCGTCGTGGGCCTCGCGGGCGAAGCGGCGGTACTCGTCGTGGGCGGCCCCCGGCGCCCACCGCTGGAGCCGGCGCAGCGCCATCACGACGACGCCGACGACGTGGCGGCCGTCGAGGCAGTGCGCGGCGGCGGGGTGGGCGTCGCGGTCGATCAGGACCCCGAGCGCCGCGCTCAGGTCCGTCGGCAGCAGCTGCACCTCGCCCTTGAAGCGCTCGGCCTGGATGTGGCGCAGGCGGATGCGGTGCGCCGCGGCGAAGCAGACCAGGTCGTACGTCGGGCCCTCCGGCGTCAGCAGCAGCAGCGTGCGCAGCCCGAGGCTCGCGAGGAAGGGGAAGTTGCGCAGCGTCGGGTACCCGCCGCGGTAGACCCCCGCCTCCACCGCCGCGAAGCGCGGCGGCGGCACGAGGCTCAGCGGCGGCGCACGGGACGGGACGGGACGGCACAGACGCGCCGCGCCTGCGGAGCTGCTTCCCCGCGAAGGCACTTCCAAAAGCCCCGTCACGTCTCCTTTCGGCACGGGTTTAACGGCGCGGCTGGGGTTCAGCGCGAAGGCGGGAGATGAGCTCACGGAGTCTTCCGTCTGAAAACTGTTTTTATGCTCCGCCATAGTTTAGCAGTATTATTATTGTTGAAAATAGGCTCAAGCGATAAACAAGTAGAAATACTACTAGTAACAGCACCTTTCCCTCTTGTCTCCTGTAAAAGGGGTATGGAAATTTTTTTGCGTGTGCGTGTATAGTATGGAAATCTGTGTGAAGGCCGTGTGGTCGTGGTGCACAAGGTTACCTCCTCCCTCCTCTTTTTTTTGCTTGCTATAGGTACTTATTGGGGCACACTTGTTGAGTCCCAAACACGTCTATGGTAGTGAATGTACATACACGTGGAAATATAGCGGGGTTTCTTTTGAAAGGAAATAAAGCGTAAAGAAAAAAAAGGAGTTGTGAAATAAGCTACAGTGCGTCGTCGCTCCTTTTCATCCCAATTGGAAGCGATTCTAAAAACTCGCAAACCTAGAGAACAAGGGGATAGTAGGGAGAGATGTTTTTTTTTTAACGAATAATAAATTATCATTATTAAATACCACAGCTAACTCACTATATCAGGAGTTTAATGGAATACTAGTCCGAGGGCGCAATGAATGGTTATCCTAGAATCGAATCTTTTGCGACAAGCGAAAGTGAATAAATCGTTAACGCTCAATGTGGTAATGAGGTGCCTCGGCCTGTTGCATGATTTACTTCCCAGCTGTGTTGCACCCCTCGTCGTCCACAGACAGCGCGAAATTAGATCTTGACATGTCAACACCTCTGCTTTCCTTTTTACTTCACCAAACAAAAATGGATTGCGCATCTCCGTTTTTTCCACAGGTTCGTCCTACGCCATTTCATCGGCGGTGCCGCGTTGTTTGCCTCACTAGAATGTTGCTGTCAGCTTATCCAAGCCTAGCATACGCGTCGGCAAAGCCCAGAATAGGTATGCCATGAGCGCGCCGCCAGTCGAGGCGCCGTGCTCCTCCGGTCGCGTCGTGAAGATTCGCCATACATCAATCACCATCACGAACGCCGTGAGCACCAGAAACGGAATGGGTGGCTGCTGGATGAAGTTCAAATGCCGGAAAATCAACCCCTCCATCGCGACGAGCCCCATAATGATCGTGTTCGGCCCGTAGCACCGACCGCGAACCTCCAACTCATCCATACCGTACGCTAGTTCAAACTTTTGGCGGGCAACATGAATAAGGCTACCGCCTAACGTGCAAAGCATCGCGAAGAAGGCCATGCGCGTATTCCCAAGGAATCCCAGCATCGTATCACCGAACTGCCATAACAGCCAGCAATCAATGAGAAGCTGCAGCAGATTCTCCTGGTAGAAGGCATTCGTGAAGATGGGGTACAGACGACCAAAGTTCTCATGGGAGAGGGTTAAATGCTCGACCAAAAAATCCCGCACGTCATCGTTTCCGAGCTTCATGACAAAATAGCACACAACATTGGCGATGAAGAGGAGCATGATGATGTTGATGGTATGGAAGGGAGGTGGAAATGGCAGATAGCCGGGACCAGAGGAGTGAGAAAAGGGATCTTCCTCTTCTTGTTTCTTCTCTTCCTCCTCCGCTTTGTACCGCTCGATACTGCTCACGCCTTGAAGCTGACCTTTTTCCGTCTTTGGGGCTTGGAGGGTCCCGTTCGGCCGTCCCACCGCAGCGCTGGAGGGGTGGTGATAACTCCGGAGCGGAGCATGCAGGGCGAGTAACGTCGCCTGAAGAGCGAAAGGCGCACCGGCGGCCATCGCAAACCTCAACGTCGACGCCCCACGCGTGAAGCCGGCGGCGGTTCGGACGATAGGCATTAAAGGACGCGGGGCTAACAGTGGGAGGGCGTCAACACCACGCGAGCATTCACTCATCCGCATTTTTAATGGGCTACTATTTGATATGCCTACACGCAATCGCGCAGGCGGCAGCTGACTAGAAATTGAAGACGCCTTACCAAGATGGCAGTGACATGCGTTCAAAAGGTTCCTCATATCGACCTTAGCACCTGTATTAATTGCGTTCGGCAGGGTAGGACGGCTGTTCATCTGCAAAGCCTTTCGGAGTGCCCTGGGGAGGGAGCGCACGCCGCGTGCGGTAAAAGGGTGTGCCATAGGATGATTGAAGAGGACAACCGTTTCAACTTCCTCTGGACGTTTATTATGATATTAGGCTAGTAAATACCTTGTGTCTATTATACTCGAATGATGATGATAATAATAAAAATAATGGTAGCAAATAAAAAATTGAGGTTCTATTTTTCTCTTTTAATCCTCTAATGCTCGCATGTTATGCACAGAGAAGTGAACAAGCGCAAGAGTAATAGACAATTATATATATATATATGTATATATATGTGAATTCAAGCTCACCAAAGAGATTCAGAGGTTCGGAGTGGACAATGCCAAGGTATCGTTATAAAGAGGAAATCTAAGCTCTAAAAACAGCACCCCTCCTTCTCTCCCTCCCTCTCTTTTAGGCCTTGTTACGTGGTTGTAGGATGCATACCGTGAAAAGGGCGCATCATGGGATGAAATAAACCACCACAACGATCACTCCCCCAAACAACAACAAATGATTCGGTGGGTCATAGCGATGACACGTGTTGCACAGACTATTCCATTTCGATTTAAAGCGTCTGTCCTGAGAGTCTATATATTGTTATCAATTAACCATTCAAACTTGTACGTCTATATATTTTGCTCCCTGCCAACTATAACGCTTCGGAATTACTCTTGGAAAGAAAAAGGAGTACCTTCGTCTGGTTCACTCACACCATCCGATCCCTTCCGAAATCCGCATATCAGAAAAGCCACATTTTATGCTTGGATAGCCGGCGACTCGTTGCTATTGCTTCGGTCTGTTGTGTGGGGGTTCTGCGGGGGGTTCAACTTCCCCCCTTCCCCCGATTGACCTCCCACCTCCTTTTCCCCACCTTCGGCGTGCTGGATGGGCGCCTTTTCGAGTTGCTGCCGTTTCGCCTCGAGCAATCGCTTCTCGAGGGCGTCGCGGTGGAGGACGTCGCGGAGGCGCATCCGGCGGAGCTGCATAAACCGCACCTTACTCCGTATGTGCGGGTTCGGCATGCCGCCGATGCGGCCAAAAGAGCTCGGGAGCTGCGCGCTGAGGTCGCGGAAGGTGAGGTGCTCGGGGACCCCGATGAGGGCCTTGGCCTCGTCCAGGTCGAGCACGTCCACGCGCACCACCGCGCGGGCCCGCCAGAGCGCCTTGCGGACGGGCGGGATGTCGGGCAAAATGGTGGTCTGGCCGAGGAACTCCAGCCGGAGCCCGCGCAGGACCCGGTTCACCTCCCACGCATGTTTGAAGGGATGGTCTACGCAGCTGACGATGAAGATGTTCCCAACGCGGCGGTGCGGCCCGGCAACGAGGCTCGTCGCGTTGCGCGTAGGGGGAGAAGGAGAAGAAGAGGAGGAAGAAGAGGCGGCCTTTTGTCCGCCGTAGGGGGTCACGCCCGCCAAAGCGAGGGCGGCGGGAACGAAGAGCGGGGAAATCCACCGTCGCATGGTTCTGTTTATTTCTTGTGTGTGTGTGTGTGTGTGTGTGTAACGGCAGGATAAGCTTTATTTTTGGCTGCAGTTGGGGTTCAAAGGACTTGGCTTGATTTTTATTAGATAGTCTGCTTTTTTTCGTCTTGGGCTCTTATCTTTCCTACGACATACTTTCTCGAAATGAAAATAAAAAAGAAATGTATAGAAGGGGTCGGCAGTGGAGGGGAGGAAGATGAGGATGACATTTTGATAGATGCATTGGCTTTTAAAAAAAAAGCTTTTGCGATTGAAGGATCGATTGGATGTGACGGACTATCTTCTATTCATTTCACATAAGGGATGATGGCTCCCATGGGCAGCAAATGTCACCCCGTTCCACATGTAAACCCTACACATTCCAGGAACGCACGATGGAATGATCCGCGCTTTCTCAACCTTGCACCTCTTTCATAGTATTGTCTGACCATTTCAGTTGACTTGGAAGATATGCACAAAGCCGATAATGGATACAATAGGGATAATAATACACCGACTAGCTGGATCCACATCGCGATCCACAACTGTGCATACCGCGGCGGGGCCACACTAATTCTAAGAGGGCCGAATTACCATTACTCAGCGTTTCTCAGGTCGCATTACCCTTATATTCAGATGGAGTAATCAACGCATCTCCTTACATGGATCATGTTACACACGCTTACATCTCGATGACGGAAATTGTGGCCTGTAAATAAATAAATATAACCATTTTCCGACAGAAAAATAGTGTTTTGCAAGCATAAGGAAGATAACATAGAATTCTATATACATGTAATTTATGGTTACACTTCACTCCTTTCATTAAACATAAATAAAAAAATAGAATGTATTGGTACAACTATCCGTAGATTTAGTTAGCAAGGATAAGAACTCGGCAGGGTAGCGACTCTTTACCTTGCAACTTCCAAATGCTAGATCATTGATAGAAGGCAGTTGGCGCCGACCATGCAGCTCCGCGAATGATCGGACAAGTTCAACTTTGTTCCGATCCGTGTTGTGTTCGACGCTCCCTCGCGAATACCCCACCCTTCCCCATTTACTTTACGATGTAGGATAGCCGGCGCTCAATTTAATTTGCCGTTTCATGGGGGTACTTTGAGTTTCACTTACTTCCATCTTTTCTACGTCTTTGGTTACGTCTGCTACTTCAACCTTTCGTCCTTCAAAGCTGTTCGACATCGCTTTCGTGACTATCTTCGTCCTAGTGGTGGTGCACACCGTTATGGCGTTACCCATCTCTGTGCGCTGCACACAAGTGTCGGTACCGCTCTCCTTCGAGGTCGCGTGCGCCAACATGTCGGGCCTAGAGAATACTGTCATCCCTCCAGCGTCGCTGTTGATGCTGCCTTCAAAGAGCAAGCTGGACGATGTCTCCCTGTCGACCTCGATCGCGTTCGCGACTTGCGGGATCGAGGCGAGCTCGGATTTTAGGTTGCTGCTGCTCTTGGAAACCAGTGATGACGCTCCTTGGAATAGTTGCCTGTTTGTGAAGCTTTCACCGACGGAGGACATGACAAGATCACCCCAGTATGCAGCATCCCCTTCCTCCCAGCCCTCTGTAAGGGGTTTATCCTTCACGAAACTGTTGATCACATTCAGGTCGGGCTTCTCGCGGCACCTAGACGGAACCCACACGTAGCGATGCACGGGATGGCCAAGGACGTGCTCGAGGGCACACATCGCGCAGTACATCTTCCAGGTTGCCTGAATTTTGGTTGCGGACTCGTGGATCAGCTGCTTTCGCAGGAGCGCGTCGAGCCTGCGCACGTGCTCCGTCAGCTGAACCACCCAGGGATAGTCGTAGTCGTAGACACTGCAGAGCGTCCCAAGACAGCGCTGCACAATCAGCTTTGCACGCGCGTAGAGCTGCACGTCCTCGTAGATCCGCGCGAGCTCGAGGAGGGGCGCAATCAGAAGCTCGGACTGGTAGTTGTGCACCATCTCTACCACCTCGCAGCATCGTATGAGCAGGAGTTCGCACGGCATGGCGATAAGCTTGCGCTCCATCCTTCCGTACGGCACGGAGGCACCCGCAGGGACGAGCCCCGCTTCCACATGCCTCTGCAAGGCGTTTGGCTGCGAGAGTCGGGCAAAGTTGGCGGCAGGAAAGCGGTCTGAAGCTTCGGACCGAATGCTTCCCCGCATGAGTGAGCCGAACGAGGTGCTTCGAGTCGCGAACGATGCGGCCACCAGACGTTGTCCATCCGTGGCGTGGTCCCCTTCTTCTTCTTCTCCTCTTCCCTCTCTCTCGTCGTTATGCGGCTGCCCATACCAGATTTTCGCCAGCCCTACCATCGCCCGGACGTAGCGTTTGAGGACGGGGTAGCTCCCCTGGGCCTGCCGCGCGAAGTACCCTTCCGCAAGCGTGATCACGCGGCCGTAGGCCTGCTTCGCTGCTTGCACCTCGCCCCGCCTGTGCAGGAGCTCGCCCTCGGCCTGCTGAACCCGCACGGCGAGCTCTTGCTTTCCCGGCGTCGGCGCCCGCTCGAAGAGGAGGCGGCATTGCTGAAGCGCGACCAGACCCGCCTCCGCTTTTTCCGCTTCCGCGATTCCCTCGTCGCCGCCTCGCGCCGTCGTCGGGGCCCGCTCGACGGCGTGGACGAGGTCGAGGACGGACGCGTCCTCGTCGGCCCCGCGCGCGGACGAAGAGCCCGCGGGGAAAAAGGCGTGGCTCGCGTGCGCGTCTTCTTTTGCAGGGCGCGGCCAGTAGAGCACCCTCGGGGCCTCCCGCAGGGAGCGGCCCTGGAGGACGATGCGAGCGCTCACGGGGAGACGCCCGCGGGGGGCCGGCCGCGCGGGACCCCGGGACGCGCCTGTGCCCATCCTACGATCGAGCTACAGGAGCACGAAATGCGTTTTTAGAAGGAAAATCAGAAAAGGGGAAGATGGGTGGAATGTTTTTTTTTTATCCTTCTTCTTGATAACCTCAGCTGTTACATTACCATTTCAATAAAGCAAGGAGGGGCAGGATAATATTTGATCAAGGCTAAACGCACAGAACAGTGCGACCAAAGGTTAGGGAAAAGGAAAACAGGGAGATAGTTGAAGAAACGTAAAAGGCATCCTAATCCGTTTTTTTTTCTTTTTCTTGAAAGCCCTTGTGAAAGGTGAAAAGGTTGAAGCTAAGTTTTAATTTCACACCCTCTATGAAATCCTAGATATGTATATGTTCAGAAACTCCTTTCTTTACACTCAGAAAAGGTGGCCAAGGCTTCCATCGATCTATTCAAAAAAGCGAACATATGAGTTCCTCTAAATGGTTGAAACCTAAAAAGCGTGTACCCAACGAGTCACATAAAACATTTGGGAATCAACTCAGGTGCCCAATGTAAACCCCTATGTGCAGTTATGCGGTCGACGTGAGATTTCCTGCTATCAATTTCTCTTTCTTCCGAGAATATGGGCACTTTAAAGAATGCATTGGAAGCGCCAAGACTTTCTCTGTAATGCTCGCATCATTGGGAACACACCTTTCTGATTTACTTGCCAACATCTGTTGTTGCAATCTTTGCCATTTACCCGTCTGAGGACCTCGATATCACCTTTCCGAATAAGCCTGTGAAAGGATAAGAGCGGGGTAGGTACAATACAATAAATAATAACAATAATAGTGTTAACCTGGAACCGGTGCAGGTAAGCTAGAATATCCCGTTTTGCACTAGTTAGTCTTGCACACCCCCCTTTGCGGTCAGCATCCCAGGAAGTCGGAGCCGAGCAGGAGTTGAATTGCTTTGAGCTGGTCTACTTGCGAGGTTCGGTCAAGGTCCTTCAGGACGGCGACCTCGCCACCACGGTCGACAGGGGGCCATAGCTCTTCCTGGAATGCTTCCAGAGCCCTGCCAGCCTCAAAGGCGTTTCGGCAGCCCTCACGGGATTGTTGATATTCGAGGGTCTGGCGCTGCCGTTTCGCTAGGGCGTAGCCCTCGCATGACTTCCGAAGAAGGAAGTCCGCGATGCGGACCAAGGTGTCGATGTCCAGGCAGTGCAGGGGAACGTTCAGAAAGGGGGAACCGCGTTCCCCAAGATAGGGGTAAGCCGCGGCGAAGGAGACGAACTCGCCGCCCGCCTCTTCATTTTCCTCGGCCTCCTCGGCGGCGGATCCTCCGCGGGATGGCGGCGGGAAAAGCCGCGGCGCTCTCAGAGTATTCCCCACGCAGCTAAGGTGGACGGCCTGGAGAAGGCCCTGGAGCATGCGAGCGTGGCAGGCCGCGGCGAGCGGCAGGATCACGCGCGTCCTATCATGACTTACCAGGCAGATGAAGCCCACAACCAGCTCAGCGTCCATGTGAGGACTTATGGCTGGTGCAGAAAGAAACCCCTTTCTTTCCTCTCGTACCTCCCTTCCTCACACACACGCACACTTCGGACCTGCTGGGATCAATTTTTATTCTTGTAGCGATGCAAACTATGTATGGATTGCCCTACGGGGTTGATAATATATGCTCAAATATCCACGAGGAGGCCACCCTATGTGGTGTGCAATTGCAAAGAAAAAGTGAACCCGAAGGTAGGCGAGAATATAATGGGTTTATCCATGAGTGGGGTTTGCCGTTCGCACAGGTTAGGATTAGATGCGCTATAAAAAGCAACACATCGTACACAATCGGGCGAAATAAAAAGGTTAACGAACAAGGTAATAACTAAGGTCCACAGAAAATTTAACACCACACTTCTGATGCTATACATATTTCTAACTACACGCACCTGAAGTCCTTACTGGTGGTACCCCAATTATGGTTGTAATGTGATCTTGTAAACATGGAAGGATGATTACTAAGCTACACATCCAGCAAGCAGTGTTATTGCTCTGAAAATGCAAATACCAAAATCAAACAAACCACAAAATTTACCACTGGCATAGTTGTAAAAATGTACACATACACATATGAACACAAAATATGGATATGCCGTGCCTATTCTCATTCTATTTTATTTTTTAAGAGGCTACGTAAATAACACCTGAACATTTTGATCAGATTGCATAAACCTTTGCGATCCATAAAACGATTTCAAAAAGTCGATCATGGTAAATTGAGAGCATTCATCGTAATAAAAGTGTCTACCTTTTCCCTCTTCACCTTCACAAATTTGTTCTGTTTTAGGTGCAAGTTGAATACAAATCGAAATATGAACAATTTCTATTTAATACGACCAAGGCCTATTCCTCTGCGTGCAGAAATAAGTATGATCAATTAAAAAGAAACAAAGGTTCAAAGGGGTTATAACAGTGAAAATCACCCCACCATCTTGATGACATCCTCAACACCACGGGTAGTGCTTTTCGTGCGCGCGCTTTTTCACATTCTCAGAGGGATGTTTTTTGCCTTGGATCAGGAAGTCAAAACACGGCGTAGCACAAGGGAAAGAATGCACGACGTGAACGTTCTTATACGAAGAAAGGTGAAGAAATGTGGAATTCCAGGCGGAGGGTCATTGCGACCGCGCCGATAATACTCTTTCCCTTTCTCTTTCTGTATTTAAAACCTAAATCCGTAGCCTAAAGCTGCAGAAATGAGGCTGCGACCATGAGCTTCATGCCATCCTCGTAGATCCGCTTCTGCTGTTCGCTCGACATCTCGACGAGGTCTTTCCGATCGCAGAGAAACTCATCACAAATCTTGTCGAGTTCCTCCTCGGCGGCGTTGGGGTTCAGGCAGGCGCGGCGGACCATGTGCGTACTCACGGCGACAAGCGCGAAACCCGTCAACGGGAGCGTGAAGAGCGGCATGTTTGAGAAGGAATTGCTCGCCCAGCAGGTGAATATCTCCTCCGTGGGCCCGCGGTCGGTCAGGTCGTCCTCTCTTTGTTTGGCGGGATCGCCGTCTTCGGCGGGGTGGGGGGCGCTTGCGGCGGGCCATGGTGGGCAGGAGATCGGGACGTAGTCCGAGACGTAGTTGCGTGTCTGGCCGTAGAGCGCCTCGGACTCCTCAGCCTCGCACATGTCCTCGGTCGCGTCCGAGACGTCCGAGCTCGAGGCGCCCACGAGGTCGCAGTCGCGGTTGAAGTCGAACTCTGGCCCTTCCGAGGCCCGGCGCCCGACGTCGGCGTCGCGCAGGAGGTCAATGTGCCGGTCGAGGTACCGCCGGAAGAGCCCGGAGGCGGCCGTGCGGGCGTGCTGCCCCCACCGGCAGCGGATGCCCCCACGCAGGGCGGGGAGGCCGCACGGTATGCCCCGCACGACGACCACCGGCCCCGTCGTCGACGGCGCGGGCGGGCGGAAAAAGTCCGCGGGGAAGAGCCGCGGCCCGCGCGGGCCCGCGTCCCGCGGCTCCCTGTCACACCTCCTCGGGCGCCCCGGGGTCTCGCTCGCGAGCCTGGGCGGCGTCGTCACACCTCCAGTGGGCGTTGTTGCACCTTCAGGGGGCGTTGTTACACCTTCAGGGGGCGTTGTTGCACCTTCAGGGGGCGTTGTTGCACCTTCAGGGGGCGTTGTTACACCTTCAGGGGGCGTTGTTGCACCTTCAGGGGGCGTTGTTGCACCTGTCGGGGGCTTTGTCACGACGGTCGTCGTGGTCGTGGCCGCGGTGGTGGTGGTGGTGGCGGCGGCGAGGCTGTCGAGGGCGCCGGGCGGCGGCCCGCGCGGGGTGCCCAGCATCGTCGTCTCGCACCCCGGCAGGCCGAGGAGGCCGTGGAGGTGGTTGCGCAGGTAGAGCGAGGCGTCCCCGGCGTGGAGGGGGAGGATGACGCGCTTGAGCTGGACGTTGAGGAGCTCGGCCGGGGGGCCCTCGCCGGAGAGCCGGTGCGGCGCCCCGAGGTCGTTCGTGAGCAGGATGAAGGGGACCGCCTTCTGGTGGCTCACCACCGTGCTCGTCACACAACTCGTGAGGCTGCTCTCCATGGCAGCTTTTCCCCTCCCCACACCGTGTCGCTTTTTTTTTCCGCTTCCAACGTTCTTTCCTCCGCTTGCGGCGATACAAGGGAAGAGGATCGGGGAGAGAGTGAACGGGGAATGAAAGGAAGGGGTCTAACCTGATAGCTCGAAGGGGACAACAATAGAAGGGGAATGGAGCGTATGGGTGTGTGCCAAGGAAGGGAGAGAAGGAGGAGAGAGAGACAGAGCGAAAGAGAGAGAGAGAGGGGGGGGGATTTATTGTTCCCAAAACAACGTGGTTTGTCTGTGCCTATACGTGTGTGTGTGTGTGGATGAATCGGAAACAGACAAAAAAATGAATCGAACTAACACAATAGAGGCCGTTGAAAAAAAAGGCTATGAAGAAATACTTTAATCACTTTCCTTTTTTTTTTTCGATACTGTTGCGATGTTAACAATATTGAGACCCAGCGATAAAGGGGAAAATCAAATTGCTTTGTAGAAAAAGGTTACGAGCCTCAAGGAGAAAATGAAATAAGGAAATATAACAGTAAAATTGCGAATTATGAAAGCCACGTACGAGGGGGATACTTGATATAGCGCTGGCTAATAGAATGTTGGTAAGAATAGCAATCGAAGCTTTGTGTATAATTCTATAATAAGCTCCTTTAAAAAAGAGCACTTTGCCAATGAGAGTTAATGGGGATGAGTTGTGTAGTAATAATAGTACGTCAAGCAGAGGCGAAAAACACGGATATTAGTACACACATATATTTGGAGAATATACAAACACGCCCATAAGTTCCCCTTTTAGGCTCCCTTTATCGTCTCTGAGGGAGGAAAAGTGCGAATCGTTATCAGCTTATTCACTAAGCAGGCACACACATAGATTTTACTATAATTTCCAATTGAACATGTTCATGAAAGCCTCTCAATACTGCTCCACGTGAGCTTAATTAAGCATTATAATGGCTTCAAGGAAGAAAAAGAAAATCATCGCAAAACGACAGCAAACTACGAGTGAGGCAAATTAGACATCCTAGAACGATTTCCTAGACATCCAGAGAATTCCTATTTTAAAGCACACACTCATCTATACACCTTTGTCTACATTCCTATTCAAAAATATTCTCGCATATATATATATATATATATATATCATGAAGTTGTCTACGCGTTCCTGTCATTTCTACTATTCCTACAGAAATCGTGTGTATGTGCGTAAACTCTTATACATACGATTTTCTGTTAGTGTCCGCCAATGGTATCTCTTCCATTTTGGACTGGGTGCTTCCTATGCCCTTGAGGCTTTGTCTGCGCATTTATTATTTTTTTTCGGAAGACAGCACCTTTTTAGGGATGAACAGATCCGGATCCTTAAACACGGTAGGATTCATAACATCGACACCACCTTCCTCCTCCAGCTTTTTCCGCACCGTCGCGACGGCCTCGAGCAGCGGTGGGTGCCCCATCTTTTCGTCATACTCTCGAATCCACTTGCGGAACTCCTTCTCGTGTTTGATCGTGGCCATGGTCTCGCGGAGGACCCAGGTGGACTGCTTATGCCGCACGGCGCACTCCCGCATGTCCAGCAGGCGGCTACGGCAGTCGTACAGGACATCCAGCTCCTGGCTCTCCCGGACACAGGTCATGAGCCGCTGCCAAAACCTTTGGCAGTTGTTCTCGTTCATGTAGTTCGCACTCAACCCGGAAGCATCACTCCCGAAGGCCTCGTCGGGCATTTCGCGCCCACCGTACAGGGACATTTTTCCTTCCCCCTACCAAATACGATGTTTCTTTGTAGATTTGTAATACCTTTTCCAACCAAGAGATTGAGCGCCAGCGTAGATATGGGGGTAAAAAAGGTAAGCTAACGATGAAATCACAGAGACTTCGACGTTCATAGCATTTTAAGGATGTAAAGCAAAAAAGGGTAAATTGCATGACTGCCGACACTCATTCTTTGTCCCTATGTATATGCACATAGCATTCACAAGCAATATTGTTTGAATTACGAAAATATCAAACATAGAGATTCTAATTTATTCATTACATATATTAGCGTAGGACTAGTAATCCCTTTCAGAGCTAAATATGAGCAAATCTATTTCCATAATTAGTCTCTTTTCTTTCCTGGGCAACATATAAATGCCCTTAAATTGTGATAAAATACAGATTTGATTTATGACTCGGAAATGAAAGAATAAAGAAATCGATTCAAAACGATCATATGGAACAAAATTAGGAGTATAGGATGATATCCTCTCCAAGGCGTGATAAGCAAATTGCGTCTTCCCTTTAGCTCATATCTAAACGATTTACTTTCCTTTATACACTTGAGACCTTCCGAAGGTGAATTGATGGAAGAAATATTACGTAACAGGGTATTGTTCTCTCTCTCTCTCTCTCTATCTATCTATTTATCTATATATAGATAGATAGAGAGAATAATGAGGAAAGGTAAACGAAAGTTTATCCTAAAAGAGAAAAGGTTATAAAGGCAACTAACACCGTAACCGTAGCAGCCTGATGTAGTGCCCCTAAAATAATCTTGAAATACCGTTTCCATAATAATTATCAATGCCCCCAAATTACTTTTAGAGGGCTGAATCATTTAAAAAACAAAAGCAAAATCTACATATACCAAAATTGTAGCTGGAAAGCAATGCATCAGCAGAGATACTCTTCTATACATTGTGAACTCTCCCTTCATTAGTTTTTTTTTTTAAATAATAAACAATATAGCTGTAATGTTGCATACATATTTAGCGTTATATAAAAAGATAAGTATGAGTAATCGCGTATGGCATGGGGGAGGATCCGAAATAAAGAAAATGAATTCACATATATGCGCAAAGTCTGACACCTAAAAGAGGAAAACCATGCGGGGTAAAACACTTTCAGCCGTTTGCACATGCCTAAGAGATGCATCAATATGAGGACACAGTAAATCTGCATGCCCCGAACTACTCATAGGCTTTATTTCAAGGTGGGGACTGGAGTGCAGCTCGAATGAGGTAGGATTCGACAAGTTCGGAGATTCCAGCCTCCTCCTTCCCTTTCTCCTCCACCTGTAGGCAAAATAAACGCACCAAATGAAGAAGTAAGCTCATATACGTATTTAGCGCATCAAGCACCCCCCCCCCCCAAGAAAAAAAAAAAAGGAAAAAGACAAAAGACTAAGAAAAGCAAATCAAAGTAATCCTAAAGCGAGGAATCGAGCATTTAAACGTTCATTGTGCGCGCCTTTTTAAACTTTCTTAGCGGCGGCCGTGTTGTTGAGATGCGAGATTCGACGGCACCCGCCCGCCCATCCTCCCGCCCGTGGGGGTCCTTTGGTTTCTCCCGCCCTGGCCATTATTCGAGTACCCCCCGCCCGCGCTGACGTCTTGCAGGTAGGGCTCGTAGAGCTGCTGGTGGTGCATCCGGCTGAGCATTCGGATCGTCCGCACGTTGCTCCCGCCGCTGCCGGAGGTGAGGATGGGGGTCCCGCCCTCTCCTTCGCCTCTCCCGAGTATTTCCCTGTCCTCCTTCTCACGCCGCTGCGTGGAGGGCCGCCTGGGATCGCTCGTCGGCCCCGTCGACTGGGATGCGCAGGAGGAGGCGCGGGTGCAGAGGCTCCCGAGTTGGATTTGACAGTCGCTGAGGACGGGATCCCCTAAAGGGCTCTCCTGGCCCTCGTCGGGCTGCGCGAGGGGTCTCCCGACGGCCCCCACCGTGGGCAGGTGGAAGCTCCGGGGAGAGCTGTCTTGCCACCTCGCGCGCTCGACGGTGGCGCTGAAGGTCCTATTCTCTCGCTCCACCCGAAAGGAAGGGATTTCCCGCCCGCGAGGGAGACTTCGCCAGGCTCGAGGCCCCTCGCGCACGGAGTCCGGACTTGAGAGGCGGCTCGGCTCCTCAAACACTGCGAAGGGCGCGGCGGCGTTGTTGCCGAGCTCGAGGGAAGTTCGCGGGGGAATCGCAATCACCTCATCGGCGCTGTCCTCTAATACACCAGAAGACGTCAAGATGGAGGCCTCCTCGGCGTCGGGAGAGGCCAGCAGGTTCGTATCACTCCCGGTAGAGGACGATTTCCGACTGCCTCCCGCGATATTCTTCTTTACCTCCGCTACTTGGCTCTTCATTAAGCCTTTCAGTGCGGAGGCCCACCACAAAGGCGCTTTTTCTGCCATTGAGAGGTAAAGGTTATCGATGCCCTCCAGCTCCAGGCGGCAGTTTGGGCATGTTTCGTTCTCCACCAGCCACGGCCGCAGGCACTCCATGCAAAAGAGGTGATTGCAGGGAAGCCGACAGATATAGATGGGCTTCGACTCGCCGTCCTGCGTGAAATTCGCGATGCGGTTCCTCTCGAAGATATCGCGGAAGGTCGAAAGGCATATCGAGCAGCTATCGCAGTGGAACGAATCCTTTACGTGCACTGGCTTCGGCGCCGAACTCGCATCATCGAAGTTATTGCTGTTGGATAGCGACACCGAGCTGTCCTCGATCTTCTCCAGGATGTCTGCGTCCAGAGGAAGCTTCTCCAGACTGTCAACGTTTATTCCACCACCAAAAATACGTGGGCCCATACGAATAATACGCTGGACTTCTATAACATTGAGTATCCGTGAAAGCGCGTTGTCGACATGCAGGAGGCTGTCCATCATCAGATCGGACATCCGCATGCGTAGCTCGTATGAGGGGATGGCGCTTAGAGGGAAAATATCCTCCATATCAAAATCTGCCACGCTCACACCAGACTGCCTTCCCCGATCGCGGGTGCGTATGCTAATCAAGGCTGACTGAACTTCTCTTGCATCCTCCAGATACGGCGACACGGAACGACTTCTTGACGACCGATGGGATCGGAAGGGGGAGGGTAAACGCTCCAGAGGGGTGTTGGCTGCGTTAGAGACGTTCCCTTGTATGGAAACTCTTGGCAAAGAACTCCGCGGTACGCGTGCGTGTGTATTGTTATTTCCCATTCTAAATCAACGAATTTCAGACTTTTTTTTTGTAACTTAAATCAGTAAATAAATCGATATATATATATATATATATATATTCCTGCTGCTAACTAAAGAATTGACTTACAGGAAAAGGGTTCTTTCGCTCCTTTTCGAAAAAGATAATAATTCACCAACCTCTTTGATAATAAATAAATATAAAAAACCTAATCGTTCAGTTTTTGTGATTTAGTTGACCAGTATAACTATTTTTTTTTATTTGAATTAGTTAATTATGTGGATAGTATAAATGGCCTTGAAAATGAACACGTGCTCGAACCTTTTCTTCTTAGCAAAATCTATGAAAAAACAAAACAAAACGAAGACTAGACTAAAAAAAAAAAAACAGGAAGTATGGGAAATTATATCCTTGTCAACGTATCTTTTCCTGAGTGTGCCAAGGGGGGCCATTTTCTCGAACACCATCCTTCTACAGAGTAGGAATACACACTACTTCATTATTACAAATAACGAATTAAAACTCACGCTTACTCCCTTCTCCGCACCGCCTCCATAGGGAAGCCATGTCTGCGTATGTTGGGACGAGGGTGGGTGAGAAATAACACGCCAGGTTTATGGCGCATCAATGGACGTCCATACTTCAGCACCCTCGATCTAGTCATGGATCCCTCGTCTATCCTACAGATTACCGCTTATGCTCACACTGCATTGTCTAGTTCTGACAAAAGATAATGTAAATATCTGCACACAAAACCTCCATAGCGCCGCATGCGCACACACTGCTCTTAAAGTAATAATAAGGGTACCGATAATGATTAAGTATAAATATATAAATATCGATATTTATATACTTGAGAAAATCTGTGCGACCAAATATATGTAAAGTAACAAAAAATTAAGGCAATTCACATCTATATATAGTGTGGTCGTACCTCGACAATATTGTCGCAATGTGAAGAAAGGCTAAAAAAAAGGTAACACCTTGAACACCACACCTAAGCATTGTTAAAATCAGATATTTTCCCCAAACTTTTCAATCTCCACTCTATCCCGGAGGAAGTGGTCGTAAAAGGGTCACTTTTGGCGCCTCGCACGGAGCACTTCCTCTCTCCCCTTTCTCTTATATTCACCTGAGCCGAACATTCTTTGCGGAGGGGAGCTTTCTATCGTTTTATTTTCCATTTTCCTCTTGTTTGGGTTTTTTAGTGTTTAGTTTACTCGGCAAACCACGAGCGGTACCGGTTCTTCAGCTCCTGTAGCTCCGTGTCCGACAACTCGATAGGGGGTTCCTCCTTGGCGAATTTCGCGATCGCGTCCTTCTGCGCGTCGGTGAGCGTCTTCGGGAGGAGGATGGCGAAGTGGATGTAGAAGTCGCCGGTGCGGTTTTGGTTGGGCCGGTGCACGCCGCGGCCGCGGACGACGAGGCGGTCGCCCTGCTGCGTCCCCGCGGGCACCTTTGTTTCGACCTCGCCGGTGAGGGTCGGGACGCGGACGGTGCCGCCGAGGACCGCCGTCGAGAGGGCGATGGGCGCGACGATGTGGATGTCGGTCCCCTCGCGGTGGAAGACCGGGTCCTCGTCGACGGTGACCTCGACGTACAGGTTCCCGGGCGGCCCGTTGCGCACCCCGGCCTCGCCCTTCCCGCTCACGCGGAGCCGCTCCTTGTGGTCGATCCCCTTCGGCACGCGCAGCGTCTGCACGCTGCGGTCCTTCACGATGCCCTTCCCGCCGCACGGCGCGCAGGTCGTGCGGCCGACCTCGCCCGTCCCCCCGCACGCCGCGCAGTCCTGCTGCATGTGGAAGAACCCCGTCGACATGACCTTCTTCCCGCGGCCCCCGCACGCCGCGCACGCGCCCCGCGCGCGGCCCTCCTGGAACCCCCCCCCCGCGCACGCCCCGCAGCGCCGCATCGTGTTGTACGCGATCTCCCGCTGCACCCCGCCCACGGCCTCGCGGAAGGAGAGCCGGAGCTTGTAGTGCACGTCCGCCCCGGGCTCCGGACCCTGCGGCCGCCGGGCCTTCTCCTTCGCCCCCCCGCTCATCTTCTGGAAGATCTCCTCGAAGTCCGTGAAGGAGAAGCCCGCGGCGCCGTTCGGCGCGCCCGCGCCCGCGTTCGCGAAGGGGTTCCCGCCGCCCGCGGCGCCGCCGAAGGGGTTGAACCCGCCAAACCCGCCCGCGGCGCTCGCGCTGCCGGTCATGTCGTAGAGGCTCCGCTTCTGCGGGTCCGCGAGGGTCTCGTAGGCCTGCTTGGCCGCCGCGAAGTCCTCGGCCGCGCGGGGGTGCGGGTTCACGTCGGGGTGCAGGGTCTTCGCCTTCTGCTTGTACGCCGCCTTGATCTGCTCCGCCGTGGCGTTCCGCGGGACGCCGAGGACGGCGTAGAGGTCCGTCCGCGTCGCCCCGCTCCCCTCCGTCGAGAGGAGCCGCCGCGGCGTCGCGAGGGCCGCCCGCGCCCACGCCAACCGTCCCCCCCACTTCATCGCGCGAAAGGCAAGGCCGGACCCCGGAAAGAGCGAATCGATCGCAGAAACGCGAAAGCGCGCGAGGAGACCCGTGAACCCCTGCCCTCAGACCGCGGTAGCGATGACTTTTTCGCCCCCCCCACACACACACGCACACGCGGGTTTATCGCCGAGTCGGATCGGAAGAAGGTCCCCAGGCGTGAGTGTGTGTAAAGCGCAGCTGTTGTGAGAGCGCGGCGCAATTTAAACCACGTTATGCGTACGCACTTTGAGCTTCAGGATAAATTCCTGTAAGTACGCTTGACTTTTTGATACACAAAGGGGAATTGTTAAAAATGTTCCCCCCCCCGCCTCCCCTCTTCTACACAGAATGCGAAGGAAAGAGAAAAATATAAATGTGCAGATGAGCACAAGTAGAAAGGGGTGAAAGGCACCACACTTGAGATGGCTAGACAACCTAAGTAGATCAGAAAGTATGCGATTGATATCGTTTGTTATCTGTTTCTAATGCCCTCCCGACAGTCAACAATATAAGAAAGGAAATGAAACGCACCGGTTTACGTTGCCTTGGTCTGATGTGTGATTGTCGAATAGAGTTGATAAAAGTGAAGCCGCAAGCACACCCAACATCCATAGAGAGAAGAAAGGGAGAGAAGAAAGACACTAAAATAAAATTCATGCACCCATTAGTTGAAGTCAACTGCTGGGTTCAATTCATGGGTAAATAGATTTTTTTTTTTAAAAATCAGTGTTGACGTATGCATCAGAGTTCGGTGACCTACGTTGATTGATTTCGGTTTCCATTTCAAAGCTTTTTCACTGATTCAGGGTGGTTCCTCTGCGAAGAATTCCCAGCAAATGGGGAGACATAGGTGCGCTCTGAAAGGATACAACGCACAATAGGCACCGTGTGCTGCGTGTCCTACTGCATTAAAAAATGAGAAATAAATCCTTCCAAAGAGGTGTTCGGCGCGGTTGTTCTGAACGACTGCACGGGTGCATCTTTAGGCGAAGACGTTCTGGAGGGTGATCTTGCCCTTGGGGGTGATGCGCTTGCAGTGCGTGCCGCGCTGCTCGATCTTGCCGGCGTCGCGCAGCTCCTCGTACTCGTTGCGGAGGATGTTGGTGAAGCCCCAGTACTTCGAGGTCACGATGATCTGGCGGCCGGGGAACTTCATCTTTGCGCGGCGGAGGGCCTCCGCGGCCTGCGGCACGTACGCCTCTTTTGTTCGCATCGACAGCAGGACCTGGCCGATCCGCACGCGGGCGCTGATGCCCGTCGGCTTGCCGAAGGCGCCGCGCATGCCGGTCTGCAGACGATCCGCGCCGGCGCAGGAAAGCATCTTGTTAATGCGGATCACGTGGAAGGGGTGGGCGCGGATGCGCATGTGGAAGGCGTCCTTGTTGGCGTTCTTCACCATGTACTTGTTGGCCTGGATACGGGCGGCCTCAAGCGCCTCCGACGTGATCTGCTCCAGCTCGCGCGAGACGACGTGGAGGCAAACCGGGAACTCGTTGACGGCCGCGCGGCGGCGGCCGATGTCGAAGTTGCGGATCTTCGGATCCGGCACGCCACGGCAGAACCGCGACTTCGGGTACGGCTTGTTCTTGCAGAAGCGATTGCAGCGAGCGGGGCGGCGGGCCATTGCTAATCTTTGTATAGCTTGACAAGATTTAAAGTGGCAATAATCGGCAACACAGCGCAAACACACTCTTTAAGAATTAGAATAAGAAGTGCTCAAAGTTAGCATATATAAAAAAGAAACCAAGATAGGCAGAACATGCACTTATCGGATAGTAAAAAAATGTTAGAAACATCCATTAAGTAGGACAAATCAACGGAAGATAATGATTTCATATCGAACAAACTGTATAAAAATGAAAATCGATATACAAGATAGAAATTATTGGAAATATCATAAATTACAAGGTGTATATGATTTGCATTACACACACGCACGCAATTCGATTTTTATATTCATTATTGCACCGGTTGATCACCTTTAATTTCCCATTCTCCTACATTACTATTTTNGGTATACGTATATGGTTACTCTATACATGCAGCGTGTGCACGCACACGGATCGTTGTAAAGCGAAAATACGTAGTTAACATGTTGTGCGTGGTAAATAGATATTAATTCTAATATACATTAGATATATTATACATATGCATGCGCATGTTATTTGCATTACACACACGCACGCAATTCGATTTTTATATTCATTATTGCACCGGTTGATCACCTTTAATTTCCCATTCTCCTACATTACTATTTTGCCTTGTCTACAATCCTTACTTCATTCAGAGACAACAGCAGATTTACCAGATCTTCGCATACTTTATCAGTATCCTGGTTTGCATCGATCACATGACAGCGTCCTTGTTTCTTGTACGCTTTTACGACGGGCTCACACTGAGTATGATGAACACGAAAACGGTTCCGGATAACTTCCAATACGTCATCTTCACGCTTGTTATTACCCTTAGATCGATCCTGAAGTCGTTTCTCCATAGTCTCATCAGTGCAATCGAGGTAAATTATCCCAACAGCAGGTGTGATACCTTGCTCGAATAGCTGTCCTTGCTCAATTGTTCTTGGAAAGCCGTCAATAAGATAACCATTCGAATTGGGGTTGCACATTATAGCCTTATTGATTAATTCCACAGTGATTTCATTTGTCACAATATTGCCTGTAATTAGGAAAGATCTAATTTTCTTTGCCATTTCGCCATCATCGGCAGTTGAGGCTTGACGAAGAAGATCACTGACATTATAATACGTGTACCCGAACGTCTTCGAAAGGTGAACGCAGCTCGTTGTCTTTCCGGATCCAGGTCCACCAAGGATGAAGAACACCTTGATTGGCTGTGTGGACTGTGTATCGTTCATGAGTGAGTGGTGTTCTGATACAGAATATGCTGTGAATTTCGGGAAATGATTATACTAAGGTGAGCAATCTAGAACAAAGACAGGTACGCGACGAGAGGAGGAAGTAGCAAAACATATGGATAGGATGTTGTATTAAGCGCAATATCATTATTTTTTCTGACAAAGCATTTTTTGATTATTACTTTATTCTTGTCCAGATTAAATTTGATATATTGCAGCAAGAGTTTCATGCCCACATATTTTACATGTTACTGTTCAAAGATAAAGATATTCAGTATCGATACATTTCTTTTTGATAGTATAAGTATACTAATAGGGGCATTTAGTAGAACCTATTCCAACACTAATGTGGATCTTCTAGTCTTTTCATTTTTGTTGCTGTTTGTGAGCCTTATCGGACCACCTGCATGGTCTTTTTAGCCTTGTTGTACTTCCAACGCACGTACTCTCCTGGGCGACGGTACCGTGGGTCGAGTTTCAGATCTATAATAGCCTCTTGCGCTGTGGTGCCGGCTGCGAGGCGAATCGCGCGCTGGCGATCCCATTCCCGACCCCTTGAGAACATGCGCTTTTTCACTACATTCGCACTGATCATCCCTCCGTGTATTTCCCTGCCGACTGTTGGGGCCCCGTGCATACAGACTTCCTGTGCAAAGGGCCTGACCAGAAGCGCTATTCCGGCGGGAGATTCACCCAACTCACCACCGCCGGCCTCGTTTTCCTGCGTTTCGTCGTTATCCCGACCTGGGGCCTCAGATCGTGCTCTGCTGACCATCGAGGCGGCCACAGTCGCCGTGTGCCGCCGCCGCAGCCGCCCCCTGCACAGCAGAATCGCGCTGTCGAGGTGGCCGTCGTCAAGGACGCCGGTGACCGCGAGGCCCTGCTCCCCCCCTTCCGCTTTTCCCTTTCCTTCTCCCTCCTCCGCGCCTCTTCCCCCGCCCGCGGCCGCGACGGGCACGACGCCGGCGATCAGCCGCCCGTACATCCGCTGCTCGGCCGCGCGCACCGCCGCCTCCGGGCCCGCTAAAAGAGCCCCCCTCCGAAACCGGCGATACCCCCTTCGAGAGCCGGATGCGGACGGTAAAGAATACGCGGCCTTCGTGCGCGGCCGGTAGTCCCCGCGGGGGGTCGGAGTCGCCGGGGGGG
>MJCC01000009.1:677555-712397 GCA_001766655.1 Phytomonas francai
GGGGGGGGGGTGGAACTTTACCCGGTCATTGTGGTTAGCGAGCTTCAGAAAGAAGATGTCTTGGGGTCATGCCCGTCCCCTCGGCTCATCCGGTTGATCGCTTGGACCCTCGGCGCTCGGCCACCGCGTTGATAGGCTACCTCTACCACAGGGAAGGCATAGTAAGTGGTATTTTATAAGGCCGACAGAACAACTTCGGTCCGATCGAGTCGTCGAAGAATCCCAACATTTGCCCTCATGACGTCGGCCACCGCGGGCTGTTCGAACTCGGGGCGAGGGGGATTCGGGCTTCGGTACGGCACGCAGCCGGGATGTGAGATTTCGTAATAGAGGGGCTTGCGGAGTCGATCCACGACGGACTTCGACACCACAGCGGCTACCATCACCGGCAGTGGGTCGTGGAACTCTGAGGAATGCTCGACGATAAGGACGCCGATCAAGATCGTCATGCGCGAGGTATTAGCCAGAAAAGTACCCGCACCGATAAGCGCGAACGAGCCAGGATCCATGCAGGCATCGGTGCAGAGATAGCCACGATTCGCACGCGCACCCGTGGAGGCCACACGCCAGAGCAGGAGACCAAACCACCTCCCAAAGATTGCACCGATGACGAGACTGGGAACGACCAGACCCCCCCAGCACGGCTGTACCGCTGGACAGGCACGCAAACCCAAAGTACACCACAATTCCAACTATAATGGCAATGACAGCATGCAGAAACCAACACAGAGGAATGTGGCGGTCGTTTTCATTCTAATTTGGCAAGCCCCCCTCATAAGGTACACTCTGCCCTTGGTGTCTGCTCGGTGCGCGCCTGAACCACTCGGATTGCCATCAGTCCTATCGACGACACCAGCGCATCGGTCGATATGGTCGGATGTAGAATTACTAACCTATACCCGCGCTCTCGCCTCAGCCCGTCTTTTATTGCGCGGAGTCCTCAAATTCTCCATATATACCTTTGTGTACGACTTGCAGTAATCCAAACTTTCAAAAGTATCGTGATAAGCTCTTCGGACTATAGTTCTTCAGTGTGCATAGTGGCAGGGTTTGTCCCCCCTCATGCGGGTTTCCCTTCGAAAAAATCCTCGAAACCCTCCGCCAAAATATGTTCCAATGGCATAAAGGGACTTGAGATGCACACACAAATGTGTCCCCCTCCCCCTTCAATAATCCTCCGCTCTTTTTGGAATGATCATAGTAGGTTATTGGCCTTGTAAAGCAACTCAATTTCCTGTTGGTGAATTAATTGACGTGAAACAAAAGCACAGACACTCTTTTATATGTTCCAAGTAATGGATGCTTAGGGATAGGCATGTCAGCTCGTCAAAATAAACCTAACTGGAATAGGCATTTACTAATCAATCCGAAAGGTATGAGGAAGTAAAACAAAACAAACATAGAAAAAGCACGGTTGACCTAAAGTGCAAGACGCTTTTGCAGGGAAAAAATCATGAGAACAAATCGGGCCGCATCTCTAGATGCCCTCCTCTCAATTTAGAAAAGCCCTCCTTATGGTTATCTTTACACTCGCAAATCGCAAAATGGAATCTGAGGGGGAAGGGTACCAAATGTCAGCAACGGTATTTGCATATTATTTTTTTTACCCCACTCCCTGTGGGCACATCGACAGCAACAACACAAAAGATTCCCGTGAGCTTCTCCTATCATTGTCCGAAAGAGGGAGGGGAAAACCGATTACATTCCTTAAACAGTATCGCCCAAGACTTGTTGAGCACTGCACGTACGAAAATAAGGAATGCCCCTTAAGGACAAAACGCTGTTTGTCGCATCCTCTTAGTGTTGCCTCTTACTCTTGCGTGCCAGGTAACGCTCCACTGCGTGCTTACCACCCTTTTTTTCTAAGTTTTCAAAGGTATCGGTATAGATGGCCTTCTTCACAACGCTGCGTTTAGGAAAGTAGGGCCTTGATTTCTCACCCGCCTTCACCGCCTGCACCTCTTTACGCATCAATTCCTTCTTGACTTGCGCTTTTCGCGATACAGCTGCGTTACCTTTCGTCTTGGATTTGTATAGTTGTGATTCTCTCTTCAGCTTCTCAAGCTCGGCGTAAATGCGCTCTGGCGGTGTCAGCTTGAGGAGGTTTAGCTCTTGCAGCTGATCTGCACCAAAGATCTCACGCTCATCCTCGGATAAATCGTACTCAGCCAGATCCTCTCCGGCATCCTCCAAGGCAATACGCCGGGTAATACACTTGAGACATCGAATCCGATGCTGCCGGAGGGCTTCCTCTTCTTCTAATTTTTCGTGAATAAACTTGTAATTTTTATTAAACAGAGAGAGATCCGGGTCACCAAACATCGGATCAAAGCGAGGATCAATGGGTCGGTGCCATTGGGGTGCAGGTAGGGCCTGGCCACCCAGCCGCATCGAATTATTTCGCCGGCTGGGCTTGCTGTGTGCACTGCGCGCTGGGGGGGGCGCGTCGTCGTCGTTGCCCATTGGTATTCCTTCAATGGATTCTCGAATTCAGACACCACCGCGCTTGTACACAAAGAAAGAGCACACCAGCAAGACACAAACCCACAATAAGAAGTTAAAAATTGTCCTTTTTTTTTTAGCAAAATACTTTCTCGACGTGGAGAAGCGCAAAAAGGACAGGAGGGAAGGAGTAATAAGTAATGAATAAGGTAGTCGCTGCATGTCTACCCATTTTTCCTTTGGAACCCAAAGTCGCATCAAATGAGCTTGCCACTACGCACCGTTCACAGTAGAAGACTCTACGTCGAAGAGATAGATACCTTGGGGAAATAGACGCTCTTTGGGAAATTAACGTCTTTCTGCTTCCCCATGGTTGGTTTGATCCCCAAAAAGTGTTGTCATATTGTGTAAAAAATTTTCCGACACAAAAGGTAAAACGTTGTACAGGAAGCTCATATGTTCCTTTATCAATCCACAAATAAGTTGCTTCTGCACCGGTTTCATGTCACGTGCAGCTTCCTTCCACGCCTCAGAGCTGCTGTAGCTTATCACATCTACAAAACGGTTCTCCTGAAGCATATGACGCATCGCACTTTCCAGCTCCGCTGTGGTTAGCGTCTTTTTGATACGCCGCACGTCGTTGGCCGTAACGCGCTGGATATTCTCAGGACTAACCCGCCGAAGCCTCTCGGAAAGTGAAAGGGACGATGAATCACTTTCCCTCGCCGCTGAGAGCGAGCTGAACTGCGGGCCTTCCTCCTGAGCGAATGACCGAGAGGCATCGCTATGTTTACGCCACTTGAATAGAAACATTTAGACACACTAGCCAAGTGTTTTCTCCTACCCATGAGGGAGATAGATATGAAGAGTTATCCACTCAAGTTGATAAAATACCTTTGTAGCATACACGAGCGCGAAACTAGCAACCACCCACTAGGTAAAAAAAAAAAAAAGAGGGGGTCATTGAGATCATTGGTTGTGGTAGGACCTATATGAGAGATGAACTACTATATCAAAGTTCATACTATCGTGAAGGTGTGATTCACTTGCCAGCACACGTATACTCTTATATACCACGCAAATATGAATCATAAAAATAAGACAGGTAATGCCAACAATAGCAAAAGTTTAAGTTGTTAGGGGCAGGGCGCACTAATCCACTATATTTCTCCAGCACTTCCTCTGCAACAACTTGCTGTTTAAAAAGGGGGTGATAGACATGCTTAGCAAATTAAGGTTCTCCACAAGGGCGTGGGAGAATCCGTCGTGGTATATGAGAAAGAAATACAGTCTATGCTGCCATAGACCGCATACAAAAGACACCAAGTGCACTAAATTCGATTCAAACCGATGAGGAATCATAGGAATCGTTTTCCATTTAAGAGGACCTTTTATGTATCAAATTAGTCGTTTTGGCTGGTATCATCACTGGACGCCTCCATATCCTCCCAGTCATTTTCCTCATCTGAACCTCTGACGTGCGAAGTCGCTTCTTCCGCACGTTGTGATTCCTGCTGTTGGACCACATCGTCGACATTGTTCCACGGGAATAAGGTGCGCATAAATAACTGCAGGACATTGTCTCGCTGCGGAGGGGGATTTTCCCCCCTAGAGGGTCTGACATCTCCCTGATGAGGGTGTTCCTGGATCTCGCTGCCGCTTTCGTATTCCTCCAGCTGCCTTACCATGGCAGCTTCGTCGGGATCCAGAGCGTCCAAGCCGAGCAGCTCTTGAGGAATTGCATTATTATTGCACATGCCCATGATATCCTCCTCGCGCAGTGCAAGGTACATTCTTGCTAGCTCCTCATCCTTCGGATATCGGCACTGCGAGCGACTAAGCCCTACAAGCGCCGTGACCAGAGGTGTCGGCGCCGTCGGCGTTCGCTCGGCATTGGCTCCAGAGCTCTCGCCCCCCCCCCTATACTCAGATGGCCCTAGCACCGAGCGCAGAAGCTTCATTGGCTCTGCGGACTTCCAGAGGTCCGCGTGGCGGGCCACGAAAAATTGGTTAAGTTGTCTGAGAAGAAGAAGCGTCGCGCCCCCTTGGTTGGCGGACTGTTTCGCCTCACCCGCTGCCAGGCCCAAGACTTCATCCTGCCAAACTGGATGCACCGCGGCACCTTTGCATATCGCGTCCACGCCCTGGAGCTTCTCGACAAGCTCCACGGCTGCGCTAGGAAAGCGCACGATCGCCTGCGCGAGCATTGCGGTTGCAGGGGCGGCAGCCACCAGCATCGCACGCTGGTCAGGGGTAATATCGCGCAGGATCTTGGATTGTTTTTTAGACCGGCTTCCAGCGCGCATAGCAAGGTTCCTGGCGTTCGCGTCAGCGCCTTGCGCGGGCGACGCCTCTTGGTCCTGCTCCAAATCACGCTCCAGAAAGTATTTTGCGAGGGCCACACTAAAGGCGAAGCTGGGAAGCGTAAGGACCCGGCGGGCGAGATAAAGGTCAATCTGGTCACTCCTGTACGGACTCAACGAGGGGTCCGGCTGTTCTACCCCACTCGCAGTAGCACCTTCTCGCCGCTCCTCCCCCCCAGCAGTGTTATTGCTTTCTGGAAGGAACCTATCCAGCAACTTGAGGGAGGTTTCATGAACCTCGACGAGCCACACCCAACGCTTCGCACGTAATGCCAGGTAGTCCATCAGCAGCAGCATCCCGCACGGGTCACGAGGGTCGAGCGAAAGCACAAAGCGAGAGATCTCCCATGCGGTGCGAGTGCAACCACGCTGTAGGGCCACGTGCACCCCACATTGGAGGGCCTGGAAAAGGATTCGGTTCTCTGGACAATCACACGGCACCATGCGCTTGCACCAGGTTTCAGCTATTGGAAAGCGTGATAATAACACACCGACGTGGTAGAGCGCCAGATCCACCATCTCGTTCGCTCGAACAATGTTTCCCAATGCACGGAACGTCGCGTAGAGCTGCAGGAGTGTGGGAATGTGATAGGGACCTCGATGCAGACAGTTTATGAGATCCTGTGGATTACCTAGCAGCGCTTGACATGCCAATCTCGCAGCTTCGGCCTGGCTGAATTGCGAAGTGTCACAATCCAGCTGGTACACAAGCGGTGCTGTGTTGTTGGGGTTGCTATTATTGCTTGTAGTACCTCTACGGCTATGTGCATCCATGGGATTCGGGCTAGCAACCACCATTCGGATGCCTAGCGAGTCAAAGGGCGGCCATCGATACCTACTCGGCGTCGCAAAGACGCTGTGCCGAAAGCTTAACTTTATGTAATGCTCAGGGAAAAGGGAATTGGAACCGTTTTCGGGAAGCCGTCCGTGTGGTCTCAATGGTGTTGAGCCGTCGCCAACATCCTCGACAGCCTCCAAGCCGAAGTTTCGGATGCGTTCAAGCCGCATATCAAGGTGCTCGGGTGCACATACCAGCATCGAAACCCCTAAAGAGCTCTCCAGCTGATGCGGCTCCAGCGTAGGGATGTTCCCCGTACTCCCCTGAGCCCTGTCGCGCTCCCGTAAGACGGCCTCCAGCAGTTTATCTTCCTCCAAATCTTTTTTAGCCTTTTTGGATCCCTTGGATTTTCTTTTAGTGTTGCGGCCCTGCAAATGAGCCACACCAGTCGCAGGATACTCAGCTCCACCGCGCGAGCCTGGGCTGGCGCTGTCAGTTGGTGCTGCATCCACACTCGCTGAGACGAGGCGCAGCCCTTCATCACGACCGCTGGTTTTGGGGTCCTCTGAGGGGCACGCTGTGGTCAGGTGAAAATTTTCCTTTGCATCCCGACGCGTTGCAGCAGCGGCCGTAGAGGGTGCTAGATGATCGCTTGCATCATAGCTATTCTTTCGGGGAGCTGCACTTGTATCGGCTCGTTTCTCTGTCTGGGGTTCGTTCTTCCTACGTCTACCTTTTAAGGACACGTTAGGCTTCATCGTGTCAATGTTCATATCCATTGGCTCCTCCTCATCGATTCCTGTAGAAGACTTTATCAGATGATGCAGTCGGCGCATTTGTCGATTCGACATGGTATATTATATATATATATATATATATATGCAGATATATGTTGATATAGATATTTGTGTTTATGTGTCAAGTAAAGAAGATGTTTTTGGGGAAAATAGCTTCAAGGGGATTAAAAATGCAATTCTTGGTGTAATGATAATGCGCTACTGGCTAGCCCTTAGTGTCAATTAGTTATGAGAGACGATTTAAAGGGAAAAAATAAGGATCTTACACCTATCGTGGATCGCCCCTCACTGTTTGATACCTGAATTGCTTTAAAAATGTGTAAAAAGGGAAAAGAAAAAAAGGCTGTGTAGAAGGAATATACATATACCTAAGCTTCGAAAAATGCTTAAAAGTACAGTATGCAACGAGAAGAGCTCTTTTTAGGTTCCATCTCAATCGTTTCTGACCATTTATGCTGCACCGAGGGTTTTTTTTTTTTTTGGGGGGGGGGGGGAATTCATTACCATTGCGTGTATCCTTTGACATTCTCTGCCAATTTGCATACAAGAGAAGTAAAAAAGATAGACGTAATCCAATAGAGGAAAAGTCCTTCGTTGTGCCCCATCTTGTACATGATGTGGGCGAATATAGAACGCATAATCATTAAACGAACAGGATTTATACACTTCTTTTGAAGCAATTGCAGACTTCTATGTTTAGTGTGGGTGGTAATGCTGAGTAGCACACCAAAATCCGTATTCGCCTAACTTACTATGAATAATTGAATAGTGTGAGGCTCGAAGCAAGTTACTTCCCTAGTCACAGAGTGAATACATCAGGAAGACAATCGTTTGGAATCTTAGAGGGTAACACATCAGGGATTTAAAGGCAAATCGTATTTCATAACGACCAAAGTTTGTGCTGCTAAATGCTTTTTAAATAAGAGGGCTTCTTGCTTGATAGACAGGGCAAAATGTATTTTTAGAGGGGAAATATTACACAAAGAGTAAAGTATCACAGCTATTTAGGCCATGTCCGTGAGACATCTTCCTTAATGTTCTTTCAAACACCAAAAAGAGTCAACGCGACCACACTTTGGAATCAAATAAATATTGGACAGAGTCGTAATGTAGTGAAGCGACATAACGAAAGGAATTAGAAATGGGGGTGCAAATAGTCCCTCTATTTTTGATAAATTATTGTCACATACACACACGCACACACACAGACAGATATAATATATATATACATTCATATTTATATATTTGCTGCAGTGTTAACAACAATATAATGTACAAGTACAGTGGGAGGGGGGCCTATTGATTGAATCAACGTGGTTTTGTTTAACTTTACATAGGAATAATAATCAAAATGGGCTTTTTTCCTTATAGGGATTAATGAATAACGGATTCATTACCTCCAAGCCCCGCTGGATACTCTCGAACGAGGACCTCTAGTTTCCGACGACACTCATCCTCTATTAAAAGGCGCTGTTTAGCTTCGGAATCTATCAGCTCTTTACGTTGCTGCTCCTGCATAAGTCGGTTCTGCAACCATCGTTTCTTGAGCTCTGCAACAAAAGCTATCTGCTTGTCAATCTCTTGGGACATAATATTGAAAAGCCGTATGCGCGCTCTCGCCTCACGTCGCTCTATCTCAAGACGAACTATACGCTCCAACTTGTACAGTTGCTGAAACAACATGTCTAACTCTCGCCACATGGCGCTGGTTGCAAATATCAACCCTTTTCCTACCTTTGAAATACGATGAAGTGTAAAAAGTAACGAACTTATTCGAAAAGGAGGAATAAGTCCAGAAAAGAAGCAAACAGACAAAGAGTCTTTGGTCTATGGAAGCCTAGCCATGTACGACAAGCAAAGCATTTTATTGCTTTTTGGCACGGAAGGCCATCTCTGGAATCAATACCGGGAACAATTCACATGTTTCGAATTTCTCAACAACAGAAAAAGAGGGGAAAAAGAAACCAATCACTTTAACGTTTTATGAGTGCAATCACAAATGATGAGATTCACCTTCAACTATCACGACAGCAATACTATAGATTCACTTGCATATGAAGTGCTTAACCCTATAATGGTCATCTGTCTTAGCGTTAGCGGCAAAAGACTCCTTGCAGTGTTCGAGGAAGCTTTCCCAATGATGAGACAGAGCGTTGATCGCGCAGATCAAATGATTTACTCTACCTCATTTTTTAAAAAAAGCATCTATTTACTGTTTTAGATATTCATAACTGACATGAAGGGAAAAATGCACTGTAGGAAAACTGCATAAACGACGCATCCCTGGAACAGGGCCAACGCCTTCTCAAAGAAACTTTCTACTTCGACGCAAAATACACCTTAGTATATCTTTAAAGACCTCTATTACATTTAAAGGTAAAAATAACGTAGACCTGAAACGATAAAAAAGGTAGATAAATTAAGAAAGAGACCAGCTATTGATTTGGCCGTATCGCGCATTTCCTTTCTGTATTCCCTTTCTTTTCTCAAGGATAGAACCCCTGATTTAGAAGCGTAATTCCACTTTGAATTTGTAACCCCGGAGAGCTTCCTTTCGTATATATTCACGACAAGGAACAAGATAAAGGTATATCATTCAACTCTGCTAACCATTGCTTTTTTCCGTAAGAATTCCACCTCCTCTCACCCATGTCGTTGAAAATGATATATCCGACGAATCACTTCACTTTATCGTAGCCTCAAGGTTTAACGCCTCGGGTAAAGAAGGGAATGGTGGGACAAGGAAGCGTCAAGCATCTAAAACCTCTTACTTTAGGAAGTTAGGTTTTGAGCCACGGTTATGAGAATTAAGTCTGGGGTGGAGTTCTAGCTGTGGGGCTTGCGATCTATGCTTTATCCTCGAATTACCCCTCCGTATTTTATGCTGTACAGTTTGGGTATGCGGATCCGAATCAATTATAACACTACAGAGAAGAGTCACCTTCCGTCCGCAGCATCAGGATATGCATCATTTCATGAAATGGCAAAGTTAAAAGTAGATAGACTTTAAATGACGTATCTGTGGGATCTACACCCGCAACCGGAAGTAAATTTCGTGCTTACTTTAAGGTAAGGTCATATACATGTAGTTGCGCACTGTGACGGGAGATAAAGGGGCATGCGGCTCTATAGCGGAACAACACCATATTTGAATCTCACATACATCACCGCGTCTTCTGCTCACCTAATTCGATTAGATGAAACAACAAAAACAAAACGGTGCATAAAACTCTATTAAAGCAGGAGAGGGGAGGGGGTGGGGGGGATTGCTTTCACAGATGCAAAAAGAATCAACCATGCAATATGAAATTACTTGGGAAAATAAGAAGAAAATGGAATTCGTGCTGAAAAAATCTACGGTAAACGGTAAATAACTTTTTTCGTCCGCCTTTCCAGGTACCTTAAGCGTCATTTGGCGGAAATACCGCTTCCCTTGGGCTTGCTCCGGGTATCGCCTTCACTCCCCTTGTTGTGGCGCTGCATTAAAATACGAAGTGTCGCTCGCGGCGCAAGCTGCGGGCAGACATCATTCGCATCGGATTTAGTCTTGGCACTCGCTTTCTTCGAAGGGGTCAGGTTTTTGAAAATGCTGTGCGTGAAGGTATCATTCTAATTTTTATGCCACCTAGTTCCCGAGTATACATTTTGCTTTCATTTATTAGATTCGTTGGTTATATCGAAAATGTTGGATGCGGATGAATGTCCTTGGCGTAATCGCTGCTTATTCTTTATTCCCTCATAGGCTCCTTGTGAGGACTTCAATGACGTCGATTTTTTCGAACGACTGTGAATGTCATGCGACTTTGGCGCACTGGACGATGGGATCGCTGCGACAGACTCGCCATTCTCCTCCTCAGAGCTGAGCGCGTCTGGGGGGGTTAAGGCTGAAGGAGACATTACAGTTCGTTTTTTATCAGCTATCGTCATACGCATCGCCGCCACGTCTACGGAGGGTGGACGGAACAAATCCCCTACCCCCTTGCCGTTAGCGCTGAGGGAGGCGTTAATATTTCGTTCAGAAACCTCTGTGGTATGCTTTGCAGGCAGCTGCCTGGCGGGATTGCGTATCCACACCGAGTTACTAAAAAGATTCGCCGCCTCGCAACCGATCTGAGAGACGGCTGTTTGAGACTCGAACGGGGAAGCAGGGGATTTGGCCGTCGTGGTGTCGACGACCGCCAGACCCAGCTGCGGGCCACAACCGCCATCGCGAGACAATTCGGCCTGGGCTGAGGAATCCATCGAACGGATCAGCATCCCCCGCAAGTTTAGAATGGACTGCTGCTGCTGTTCGATTTGTTCAGCAAAACGCTCCGTCTTGTACATCATGTGATGTCGTTCATCCGCGAGCGTCTTTTCGATTTCCCGCTTCTCCCGTCGGAGCTGGTCCACCTGTAGCTCCAGCCTTTCCTTACTACGAACCAGTGAGTCGATTTGCTGGTTTTGCCGTACCAAATCGCGTAGCAGCGAGGTGTTCTTGGCGTAGGCTGCCTTTAACAGGGAGTCCAGCTGCGAGACATGGAGCCGGTCTTCCTCGAGCTTCATATACGTTAGATCCTGCACGAAGCTTTCCATTCCAATGAGCGCATCTTCGTTGCGTTCGGCCATGAGCTCATACTTGCGTCTCTGGCCTTCCATCATGGCCTCATAGCGGCTTTTCGCATCGCGCTCGGCGCGTGCCTCCTCGAGGGCCTTATTCTGTATGTCGATGACCCGTGTGCGGCTTTCCGACATCTCCTTCTTGAGCTGCCGGATATACCGCTTGCTCTCCTCGTTGCGAGAGGAGAGGGCGACGACGTCGACGATCTTCTCCTGCAGTGCGCGGTAGGTCTCGGCCTGCTTGCGCGCGAGCTCCTCGCAGAGCGTCTTTTGGTGGGCGTACATCGCGGCGTAGCGGCCGCGCTCCCGCTCGAGGCGCGCGAAGGCGAGGGCGAGGGCGGCCGAAGGGACCATCGGCGCGGAGGGCGCCGTCGGCGCGTCCGCGAGGGCGGGGGAGAGGGCGGGGGAGAGGGAGAGGGCGCGGCGGACGTCGACGTCGTCCTCGGGGAGGCGCTGCGGGGAGAGGAAGGCGACGGCAGACGGGGAGGCGGCGATGCGGCGCGCCGTCGGGCCGTCCACGCTGTCCTCGACGAAGATCGCGGCGTCGTCGGTGGAGACGCCGAGGGGGCGGAGGCCCGGGGACGAGAGGCGCGGCGGCGAGGCCCCGTCAGAGCTGCTCATGCGACTTTCGGACGCCGCCGGAAGGAGAGTCTGGGGTGGGATAAGGAAACAATAAAAGAGGCCAACCGTCGATTTTGAAACCCAAACAACCGAAAGGGCCTCGTGAAGCAAAGGGAGGGGGCGAGGGGAGGGGAATAAAAAATGGTGGTCTACAAAAGAAAAAAAGCGTGAAAAATCTAGATGAATACTCTAAAAGTTGTTATGTACTGCTTGCGAAAAGTGATAGTCAGTGCTATATATCCTTTTGCATTATCTAGTCTGCATCAAACAGGAATAGAGTAAACCATATGTACGTATATATATATATATATATATATATATATAATCAAAGGAAAGAAAAGTTGGGAGATGGAAATTCCAAATTTTTATGACAATACAATCTCAACTTTGCCAAGAATGCAGATGGGATTTTCAAAAAGGAAATATTCGTTCAAAAAATGAGTATATAATGTATCAATTAAAAATACAGACTTCAATCAATACAAACAAACATATATATTAGGCTTAGTAAACGACGAACGCGAAAAGGAGAGGTAGTTAGCCTTGGGAAAAATGCATCGCCGTGAAATAATCGTCTCTCACGAAGAAGCTTTATTCACATCGGTCAGAAAAAAGGAATCAAAACTCGCTTAATACTTTTTTAGGTTGTTCATGTCAATGGGAGTAGTTGTCAAAGACGCAAAAAATAGGAAATCATCGACCATGCTACCTTAAAACGGATTGGCACCACAGAGACCCATACCTACCCTGCTTCTTTGCCGCATTAGTTTCTCCTTCATCGCTAGTTTAGGAAGCATACCCACGTCACCCTACGCTGTCCGTCTTATTTGTCTCATCACGCTGATTCGGATTCTATGGACTGTTCTTTATCCGTGATTTCGCACGCTTCGGCATTGCGGTCTAGGGGTGTGTGCGTCTCCTGCACAAATCGGGTCTCATTGCGGGAAGGGGTGATCGAGGACGGGGAACCCTCCAAAAGTTTTTTGCCTTGGCTTGAGTTGAAATTGGGTGGGATCGCCTTCAGCTGACCGTAGCGCGTGCGACACAGGACAGCCGGGCGCCGCGCGACGCTGTGCTTAATTCGCGACTTCGCCTGCACCTCACTCATTTTTTCGCTTACCTTTTCCTTTAACATCTCCAGCCGCTCGGCCGGGGAGAGCTTTGGATAGCCGGAAAGAGTGTAGTAGTTGTCATCATCACTCTCGGAGTGATCAGACTGAACCTCTATCGATGAATTCGGTTGATCTAAGATTTCTTTATCTGCGGCAGGTAGATCCGATGGTGTCGTCTTTGAAGGAAATTGAATTTCGGCATTGATAAGGGCATCCTCCTCAATTCGCCGCTGCGACTCCTCTTCGCGAAGCTGGGTTTTAGACTTGGCCGCTTTTTTCGAGGCTATCCGGGTGAGCCCTGTGGTGGAAGCCGACCCCGCAGCGGCATGAGCCTCCTGTGGTGTGTGCGAACAAACCGGAGTAGAAACAAGTACTCTCACCTCTACAGAATCACTAACACCCTGTTCTTCATGAATTCCTTGAATTGGGTTACAATTTGTACTACATTGAGTTGCAGAGCTCATTAAGCTAGCGGCGAAGACAGAAACAGGGGAAAATAAATGCAAAAGCCACGGGCTGCTCTAAACCAGTTCAGTTTCGCTATTCGATACCACAAGAGAAGAGGGCTGAATGTTGAGTTCGCGAAACTAAAGATAATATTCCTGTAAATGGTGATAAAAAGGTGTGGGGATGAAATTACTTTACCAATTAAAGGGGGAAAAGGGTCCCGTACCCTCGGTGTGATACTAACAGAAACAAGAATACTGAGATAAATATAAAAAGGTCATGACTCGGAATTGAAGTAAGTTCGTCGCGCAACAACAGACCCATTATGGGTAGCTTCACCCCGCTTTTAGAAAGCATCATGTAGGAAGCATTAACCGTGATGAAGGAAAAATATTATCAATGGAATAAAGATGATGGACGGGAAAAAAAGGAAGAAAACACTACCAAGACGCATACCGTTGGTCATTTTTTTACCTTCAAAAAATGGTCTCGGTATGGTGACTGAAGTCGAGTCCAATAAAGGGAAAGAAAGAACCTTGACTCAGAATACTCCTACGGATTCAAAGAACCTTGGTAGCGGGGGCTGTTAAGCAGCTGCTCCGCATCGCGTACCATCGACGGTGATATCTTCGCTTGTTCGAGCCGCTTCTTGAGCTCATCTCGAGTTCCATCCGATACAATTTGATTATCACAGTTTATCTTTAGACCACTGACATCGTCAACGTAGCTGTACCCCCTAGGTCCATCATAAACCGCATCCGGGGCGCCCACCGTGTAAGGTGGGGAGAAATCTCGTTTGTAGTGCCGCTGTCGGTTGAGTTCTATATTATCGAGTACCTCGTTAGCCATGCCAGATTGGAGACGGCTTACCATGAAGGATATAACACACCCTGTAATCACGAGAGAAGAACGCCATTCCGTCCAAAGTGTTCGCAGAAAACCACGCTCGCCATAGCGCGCCAGGAGTTCAGCGTTGTCTATGCCAAGCCACCATGCCTTGAAGCGGACAAAAAGGCTTACCCGAGGGCGAGACCGTGACGAGAAGGGCGACCTAGCCATCACGGTTCGTGCATACATATTTCCCCCAAATGCAATTGTTCTAAAAATACGTGTGAGGTGCACAACGGAAAGCAACTAATCTAGCAAGTAAAGCCAGATAAGCGCATAGGAGAATGAATATGTGGGACGGTGAAAAAGAGACAGCAGACAAGGGGGTGGGAGCCCATAGTACAGTCTTGACACTTTAATATCTACTTTAATTGAAATAATTGTAAACATATAGAATGAAAATAATGAATATGCATCATTTACATAACACCCCCAACTTTGAAGGTAAAAGCAAGCTGCCAGACCAGGATCTGAGATTCGGAAATACGCATTGACCCGAGGGAAACATCACCATTCGAAATGTAAAGTCATCCTATAAATTTCCAAAAAAAAATATACATACAGATTTTTAGGAACCAATATCATTTTATTTTAAACCTCACGTTCGTTTCTCTTTTTTTTTTTTTTAAGGGGGGGGNGGGGGTTAAAGTAATTCATAGTACGATTTTTATAAAATAATTTCTGTTTTAAAAAACTTAATTTTTTTTTCGAAATATACCCCATTCTTTGCCTCTTTCATATTCTTTTTCCTTATTGAGCTTTTAAAACAGGAAACCACAAACTGGGCGAAGAAGTGCTCAATGATAAATTCAATACCTTTCTGGGTAGAGATTGGTAAAATATAGAATTAAACATTTTCCCAATTTAACTAAAATCACAGAATAGAAAGAGCTGAAATTAGAAATAATACTATATACGTATATGTGGACACCTCCAGGAAACATTAAGCCAAATCTCACGGATCAAAGAAAAAGTTATTGAAGTCCGTGTTGAGAACAATAGACAACAATTTTGCTAAAAATAAATCTAGAAATAGACTTTGAAAATATAGAGCCAGATACCCCTATTCATCCCCATTCTATCAAGCGAATTCGAAACAATCTTTACAGATTACTTTGATGCATCTCCGAAGCATTCCCATACTTATCGCGGAAGGACATACAAAAATCCACTTCATGGACGCTGCCCATGAACACCGGGGTGCGTTGGTGCATGGAGCGTATCCTCTGGTCGAGGATACGGCCCCATCCATCCAGGGCCTTCCCGCCCGCCTGCTCCATGACGTAGGCCATGGGTGCGGCCTCGTACAAAAAGCGCAGCTTTCCCGATGGCTTATCGGTTGTCTTGGGATAACAAAAAATACCGCCGTAGAGCAGGGTGCGGTGGATATCGGCGACCATAGAGCCGATATACCGGAAGGAGTATGGTTTCTTTTCGTTATCTTTGATGTGCATGACGTACTTTTTAAACCACGGGTCCCACTTTCGGTAGTACCCCTCGTTCGCGCTGTAAATCCTGCGGCTCTTTGGGATTTTGATCTGGGGATGCGTGAGAACGAACTCGCCGATTCTCGGGTCCAAGGTGAACCCGTCGACGCCCTGACCGACGCTGATGATGAGACTCGTAGCGCTTCCGTACATGACATACCCGGCCGAGATGATATCGTTTCCGTTCAGCGATTTGAGTAGCGTTTTCGCCTTTTCTTTCGAATTAATAAGCTCGCCCGGGGGGAGGCGCCAGATGCACCAAATCGAGCCGATGGTGACGTTCGCGTCGATGTTGCTGCTGCCGTCGAGGGGGTCGAAGAAGATGATGTAGTCGCCGGACTTGTCGACGAGGATGAGGTCCTCCTCCTCCTCGCTCCCGAGGACGGCCACGCACGTCGACGAGCCGAGGTACGCCTTGAAGGCGTTGTTCGATATCACGTCGAGCTTCGCCTGCTGATCTCCCGTTGCGTTCTGCGAGACGCCCTCGATCACGCCGAACATGTTTTTCATGCCCGCCCGTCGGATATTCCTCTCGGTCAGCTTAACAGACGTCTGGAGAGCCATCATCAAAAGCGTAAACGCACCACGGCTGTGGGGGGGTTGACTGCGAATGAGAAACTGCGTTAGCGTGAGGGGCGCAAACCCCATACGATCCAGATTCTCTTTTTCCTTCTCCATTGCAAAGTTTAAAATAGCTGCTTTGTTCTCTAAACATACGTGCGTGTATATGAGGAAGAAGGGGAGTGGTGGAAAGAATGGGAAACGAAACAAAAAAAACCCCGCTAATAACATGAAAATATAACTAACTCCTTCTTTTGAAAGGTTCCGAAGTAGACGGAAGGCACCTAAATCATGGGTAGTTTTCAAACATTTTATGGAATAGGTGCTCAGCAGATAAGAATTTTGACATATTCTAGGCGTAGAAGGGAGGAGGAGGAGGAGGAGGAGAGGGGGGAACCTACGCTTATTATATATATATATATATATATAGGTTTGAAAAATGGTTAAAAAGATATCCCATATCACTGTCGCCTGCTGACTAAGAATGACTGAATAAACTTGACATGTGTGGGTGTGGGGCTGAGGAAAACATCAAGATGGCATGTTTTCCCTTGATGAATGCATTGTATTCTTTTTGTACAGTAAAGAACTTTAATAAGTCGTACAAAAGAAATCCACATGATTCAAAACCGCATATCAGTAATCTTTTCAAAGGTTGAAATTTTTTGTATAATCTCCCCATAGGATGGATATCATTTTCATCGCTGCCCAGAAGCGATACGAAACGAATCCAAGGCATTGCCAAAATCACCTGTCGATAAAATCCAAAGGGCATCGCCGATTTCACACGATGCATTCAACGGCCCCCTCACTCCTCCAGCAAGTTTATCCAACTCCCAGGGACTCAAACGTCCCTGGTGGGGAATCGCGGTATCGAAGGTGAGCACTTCCACGAGGTGACCGCGGTACGCGAGGCCTACGGCCGTTGCTCGAAAGGACCTCTGGAGGAGTTCAAAAGAGTTCAGAAGAGGGGAGGGAGGGGGGAGGGTTATCGGAGCGCCGGGGCCGAGTGCAGGCTCCTCAAGACATCGGCGAAGCTCGAAAGCCGGGAGGGCGAGGACGTCGCTGGTCTGCACATCGCTCGGGTTAGGATTCAATGCGGCGCCCACACGAGTTTCACATCACCGAGCCATCAACATCCGTAAAATAGTCCATTCATTGGATCCAACATGTTTGGAAATATGCGCACACGGGAGAACACATTTGTATCCTTTGTCTTATCCACGTTACCACATGAACAAGACAAGTAAAAGGGATACTAAAGAGGGAGATAATAAGCTCATTTAAAAAGTCACCTCACGGCACTGAAATTTTCATTCATAATCCTTCAAAAAAAAAGAAAAAAACGTGTTTTCCATAGCTTGTTAAAAAAAACCTATCCAATGAAATATCGCAAAATCTCCTCGATGAAAGAAGGATTAGTTTAGAAATTTACAGGAAATCAGTTCATTATTGAAAAAAAACTTCCGTCTTATTTTCAATTCATCAGTCCAAACAAGAAGATTTTAACGAAAAACAGCAACATCCGATAATGAGACTTGAACAGCTCATATTTTTTTTTAAAGGTTCACATGCCAGCAAACGGTTACAATAAAACACAAGGTAATAAACTGTCAGGAAAGATATTTCAACAAGGACACTTTAAAGATTAGAAAGAAAAAACGAACTTCGTGACGTGAAAGCAAAAATTTGGGGAAAATGCACATTGATATACTCTACGAAGAAGGAATCTAAACCGTCATCTCATTGGTGTCTATCTTTTTTATCGCTTTTATATACGCACACTCTACGTCTTTAACATCGTGAAAAGTAAACATTGCAACAGCTTCCCTCAAAGACACAAAACTCATCGGAAGGATTAAAGCTGCTCATTGCATTCCCCTCTGAAATAATAACCGACAATAAAAATGCCAGTAATGATAATAACAATAAGAAAAAACTCTCGCAGACTACGAGTTTGTCTTGTGAAATTTGGCAAGATCCAATTATACCCGGCCAGTTGGTGTGTAGGAATGTAAACATTATAGCGTAACACAATGTCTTGGATAACTGGACATAAAATTTAATGCTATCTACTTCGTATTATATAGCACACTCCATACAAAGTGCACCCTTTGACTCCGTTCTTATTTTTAAGTTGCTTAGGTTCCCTAATTAATTCATTAGCATAATTCACCTCAACCCACCTCGCTCCCTTCAAGACAAGTGATGCCAAGAGATATAGAGTGTGTAGGTCCTATTTTATAGAACAATGAAAATTTAAAGGCAATACTTGAGACGAAAACGAACAACCCAAATACCCAAAAAAGAAGAACACTTAAAATCTGCTTAAAAGAACCGGCATACCATCGTGTAGGTTTTTTTTAAGCCTTGTGAATGATCGCAAAATGTTCATTATTAAATATATCTAAATATATCATTTATTCTGTCCACCGGTAGATTACGATTCTACATTCGATTTTTGTTTATATCTTTAGTGCTATCGTCCTTTCCAGATTTTACCCGACCATAACTATCATGCTTGCTGGACAGAATAAAAGGAACACCATAATCAAAGAAGATGTCATAGGAAAAAAAGGGTGAAAAGAGCTCGAAGCAAGGATTCATCGTAAAGCTGGAGGAAGAGGGGAGACGAAAAAGATTTTTTTGCTTCGTTATAGCGAGGAAACGAACACATAAATCGGAATTTCGTGTCTTTCGAATGAGGGAAAAGATAGCGTACATCGAATATTCAGTGCGAGAAAGGTAATAACGATAAAAATAAAATTATTATAATAGTTAAAAATAACAATATAATATAGTCAAGTTCTCAGAGGTAAAACACAAATCAACCTAATTCGAGGTTCTCAAAACTTTCATTTCCACAGCCCTTTCGACAGTCAAGAAGGTAAAACTTTGTCACAGGAAATATTGGTTGCTTTTATAATTTTCATTTTCCATATTTAGTTTATTTTCACTATTACTGGTTCATGACACCTTCTGAAACAGCTCCCCTCCCCCTATAGATCGCATACCTGTTCATTATATATTTATATATATATATATAGATATACATATATATATATATATACTTAACCCATTGCTGATACTAATTTATTTTTATCTCATTGGCAGTATACACAAAAAGGTACTACATCTTAGTATTTGCTTCTTAAAAAAAATCCAACGTACAAGAATGAAAATAATCTTGCCTGTAAGGGAGCAATCAGAAGACTTTAAAGACAAGCAAAAGTGAGATAAATATGACGCCAAAAAAGGTATTATAAAAAAGGAGTTGCCTTCAAACTATACACCTTTTCTGTTCAAAGGTTAAATGAATTGTACAAACTTAATAAATGCATATCATGTTGTCTTGTCCTTCTATTATCTACATAAAAATTTAACGTAAAAACTCCTTTTCGGTTTGCATTTTATCCTTTTACGTACACTAGTTATTGTCGTTTAGGTGCGACATTATCTGACTTAGAGGGAAGATATATGAAGGTGCAACACAACTAGTGATTTGTTTTCTTTGATTTGCTTCTTTTTGAAAGGTGGTGTTGGGCAAGAGATAGATAGAAGGGGAGCTAATTCCAGTGTTGCGACGACGACCCGGCATACATTCCACCCGCTCTTGTCGGCACATTCGGCGGCTGCGAAAGCGTTTGCTGTTGTTGTAGTGGACGCTGTGCTATTCCATTTTCGTCCACCACAATCGAAGTCATCGGGTTGGTGGTTTTAATTTCATCCATACGCGAGAACTGAATATCCAGCATGAAAGTTATAGTGTCTGCTAATGTAACAGGCTGTCCCTGAAGAATATTTTTAACATGCTCAGCACTTTCGCGATTATCAAATTGGACAAGAGCTTGGACGCGATTGTAGTTCCACTGACTAGACTCATTCTTAGGCAGCAGTACTATTCTTTGCACTGAGCCATAACTCGAGAAAATTTGGTAGACAATTTCCGGAGTGATTTGTGCAGCCGAGGAAACGTCGTACTGCGTATTAAACATGGACACCAGCAGTGTGCGGCTGATATGCTGTGTAGCAGTGAGACTCTGGTGATTGCTGTATCGTATGTACACGCGACGACCATCCACCTCAACGTAACCAGGTTCTTTAAAAAAGTCCACCAGCTGCTGAGCGGATTTTTTGCTTTCCATTTCCACAAGAGCTTGGTTCATTTGACGAAGCATCACAATATGTTTAATATTACCAAAATTAGCAGCAAAGTTTTGAATGCTTAGTTGCGTCACCTCGGGTGTGACATTTCTCATGTGAATTACGCTGCTGATGTCGCCAATGTCATTGTTACGAGACCGCATCGAGCGGGAAGATTGGGTATTGGTTTGCGGGCCTGGCTGGATTTGCTGCTGCTGGCTCTGCTTCTTCGACTGGTCCATAAAAGTGGAAGATACAGGTTGCGGAAATCCTCCCTGGTACATTTGCCGTGCATCGTAGTTAGGAATCATCGTCCCGGACATGTTAGAAGTGACTTGGGACTGGAGCATGCCAGACGGGTATGACATCATACCCGTCTGCCCATATACTTGATTCGACACAAATTGTTGCCCGTACATAACCGGTGACAAAAGGAACAAAGCGAAATTAAATTAGAAAACGAACTTAAAAATTAAGGAAATTCGTGTAGGTAACCAGCCTTGATTATTAAGGGGGGGGGGGGGATGAGTCAATATAGTAAATAGAAACCCACTTATAGCTGGTAAAAGATCAAGATAAAAGGTAAAGGAAGAAAGAAAGGATAATTTTGAGATTGAATTTTTAAAAGTTCTGCATAATTTTTATTTTGAATAAAAGGGGAAAAACACGCACCTTAGGGGCCTTAGTTTGGTCGAAATAGGGGTTTAATCTTCATTTTTGAAAAGTCCTTACACCAGGATTTTGAAAAGCATCTTCTATAATATCTTTTTAGTAAAATATACTATGTTCTATAATTCGAGAGAAAAACAAAAATGCACCTCTATTTCAGAGTGTTGCGATAAAATGGTGTTTCTGATTTCCTTCCTGCTCTTAATTTCTATATATCAAAACGATTACAAACCCATTGAATGCATTTATGCAAATTCTCGTTCCAATTGGTGGATACGCTTTTCGATGTTATCACTTCGACGACGTCTCTGGCGCTCGACAAAAACGGAATCCATTACTTTTATTTGACTCCCACCTTTCGACGGCAATATACCATTCGAGACAGCTACATCTGCGGATTCGAAAAAGTTTCTGTTCTCCAAACCCGAAAAAGGCGTCACACATTTCCGTGCATTTGTGCTGGTGAAATTCTTCTTGTTCGCCTTTGGTATGCAAGACTGACTGCGGTACATGTAGAAGCGATCAGGTACATCCTTACTGGCGGTACGTGAGGGCAACGGACGGACACCAGCCCCGGAAGTTGCCATTTTGCGTCTTTGCCCAGGAGCAGAGCGACACCGCTGCTCTCGGATACGCTCGGACAGACGCTTGGGGGCCGCTTCATAAAGCGCACGAAGATCGGTCGGTCCGACAAAGGAGGGTACTGCGATACTTTTGGACGACTGCGCCGTGTGAAAATTATGAGGGGGGGCGCCCTGGCACACAGATAATCCATTCTGTGAATTGACAGACGATATTGCTTTAGCGTTAGTCAAGGCAGCATCTCGCTTTGCAGGGTCACAAACCACATCGGCGTCCCTCCAGAAATATTGCTTCGCAGAAAGATACTCGCGCGTAGTTGGTGAGGCGAAAGTTGCGGTTTGGTAGGGACTCCGAGGGGCAATTAACGCCGGCTGCGGCGTGAGTTGTTCTGTCTGTTTTATTTCTGAAGAAGGTGAAGGAAACAGCTGAGGATCAGGCGCCCTGGCATTAAGAAGTGCAGAAGTGGCTCCATCTGATCGCTGTTGCTCAGTTGAACTTACTTCTTTTCGCTCCGGCTCTTCAGAATGCGTTATCTCACGCGTGGAGAAGCTTATAAAGCGCTTTTCTGGTATCTTAGCAACACTCTGTTCCTGCGTACCAGTCTGACTTTTGGTGATTCGGTCTTGCCCATGCTGATCATAATCGGCAGAAGCACCCAGAAAGGGCTTTTGACAGCTCTGTATCTGAGATTCTTGAGGACTTGATTGTATCTGTGTTGTCATGGTCAGACCCTGCAATTCCATCAGCCGCCGCTCCGCAGCGGCTGTCTTGCAGCGGAGGGAGTTCAGCAGAGCAATTTCCTCAACGTTCATTCCTTCCATAGCCTTTAGCTTCTCATAACTCCGGATGGTTTCTCGTGTTCCGTGGAGGGCCTTTTCCATAGCGTCGGTGGAAGAGTTCATCGCCTGCAATTTTGCATTGAGATGCTCTAGGTCCGAAATGGTGTTGGCGATACTCGCCACTGGGGCCCCACTGACGACATCACTAGAAGGCGCTGCGCTCGTGGAATGGAATGGTGGTAATGCGGCTCCCACAGAGGCATCGTTTATAGCCAACGTCTGGGTTTGGGTTTGTGCAGATAACATTGGCTGAGGTTTGACAGAGTCGCGAGGCGACTGCATCTGGGACAAGGCTTGGTCTTTACCATAGCCCAGTAGGTGACCTTTGCGTTCCTCCGTGGCGGCTGTAAGTTTAAACGCGGAATCCTCTCCAATGCGCGCGGCACGCAGCTGTATCTCTGAAAGCTCCAGATTCAGATTTAGCAACTCATTCTTTTGCTTGATGCTTTTTTGCAAAAGTTGTGCTTGCTCCAGAGGAGTGAGCCCGTGCTGCTCGTGTGACACATACAAAGGCAGCGAGTGCACTAGAGGGGTGGGTGCTAAAGTGGGTTGAGGAAGCTTAGGAATTGGAGGGTAAAGGGCAACATTCTCAGACTTCTGGCACAAGGAATCGCCAACTGTGACCGGAAGCGCTGGCTGCTGCTTCGAGTGTGAAAAATCATTTGATGTGAGTGGCGGTGCTGCGGAATTTGTAGTAGCTAAAGAAACAGGTACGGACGGAGCAACATTTATTTTGCTTATTAAATCGTCCGCGTAACGTTTGAATTCATTCATTTCGATTGATGTCAGAAATGGTTGCTTCACATCCGGCACAGTAAGTGATTTGGCCTCTGTATTGGATTGAGTGGTACCATGATTATCTTGCAAAATAGGTGTGTTGGATGCAGGTTGCTCAGGCACTAGTTTGACATCATCCCTTGCTACAGGCACTGTCTGTTCCCGGGGCACTTGCACCAAGAGATTAGGACTTGGAAGAGAGACAAAGAGCTGCTCTGTAGCACTGTGCGTGCGCTCCTGAGAAGGCTGAGGCGGCTGCAACTCTTGGGGTGACTCCGGCACGCTCGCCAAGGGTTTTATTGCCGGGGAAGAATATGTGGCGTCTGGAAAAGTGGATTTGTATGGATCGCTTCTTATAGACGCTGTGGGGAGGTCATTCGAAGTAGCAGTAGTTGCTGTTGTCTCACCAATTACTACACGCCCACGCAAATGCAGCAGTGGGGGCGGTTTCTGAAAGACATCAGTGGATGGAATTGGTGGTACCTCCAAATACTGTGCACCCGTGTATGCGATTACATTATTTAGAAAAGGAGACGACGCGGTGATATCCATGCATTCCACGCTTTTTTTAAATCCATTCATATGAGCTTCAGAATCACCAAGCTGAGCGGAATAAAGTCGAACCTTCGGGCTGCAAGACTGTTGACCCTGGTGACGCGAGAAGGTGAGAAGCGACGGAACCCTATTGCTGTCTTGGGCCTGAAATCCGTAGGCGTTAGGCTGAATAGCATCGATGCGCTGGTAGATTGGGGTCTGGAAATCATCTATGGGGCCCATCCTTGGGGGTTCCGGTGGCGGCCTCAACACAGTACTGGATTGCTGAACCGGAATACCAGTTTTCCTCGAGTGCAAATCATTCTGAAATTCATTGGAATACGGCGGAATCCCCGATATAGTTAATCTGGGAGCCATTCGAGCATCTTGATCTCCCCCAATCCACGCATCGCTGCTCTGATCAAATCTTACCCTAGTAGAATTCAATTGCTGACAACTCCTCTTGCATCGACAACAGCAAAAAGAAGAATGATGATGGTGGTGATGATGGTGATGACATCTTTTTTTGTGATACTTTACGCCGTTTGAAGTAGACATCTCCTCATAGTCGGTGCCATTGTCAGATCTCAGGGGTTCTTCTCTCGAATTATGCGAGGCATCGGTGCCTGTGAAGCATTTACTAGTCGTTGTCGTGCAGGTTGTTGCTGTGTCAGACAGCGCTGGTTCATCCTCCATCGAATACATGGTGGCGCAAGGCTCTTTGTTCAACGTTGGCGACACACCTTTCGACCGTTCAACATCACGGAAAGTGAGTCGGTCGGAAGCTGCAAATGATGGCTTGACCTGAGAATGCACTGATAGAGGCGATCGCGCGTGGGGGCTGATTTCCTCTGTCTTTGCGACTTCGATGATAGGCCTTGGAGATATCTTTTCCAGAGTTTTTCCTAGGGCTAAAGGTACTCCTTGCGAGGGTGTTTTGAGAGGAATGTCCTCTTTGCAAATACCACCTTTCTCCCCCTTTTCAACGCTGCGCTTTCCCTCCTCAATATAGTAACTATCCTGCACATCTCGCGCTGGCATGGGACACTCGGTCCCTACACTTGAGTAAGAAGGAAGAAGAATGTGGGAGATGTTATTAAAGAGTGTTTTAGATTGTTCTTTTAAAAAATCGTCGGGTCCCGCCTTATTTATGAATGATCCAGCTTTGCTTGTTTCCTCCTCTATATGGGAGATTAAAAGATCAATCGCCTCTTTGATAATATCGGTCCTGCCTTCAATCGGCCACATTTGCTGTGTCCAGTTTGCTGTGATAAGGTATTTGTGCGCTGGCGAGGCTTGATCCCTGACCCATTGGGGGATTCTAGAATCCCGAGAATGAGAAAAAATATAAAAAACCTGTTTTTCGTGATCATCATTGGCGGACATGGCATATACCATGGCCTTTGCTTTTTTAGCAAAACTTCGGATGCTGTCGTCTATTGCTTCTTGGTTCTCAAGTTTGCTTAACTGGTTTTGTAGGCGACCCAACAGGGTGCAGTATCGCTTCCTTAGTGGCACAATGGCTGTCTCTGAGATACCCGACAAGGATAACACATGCATAAAAAAAAAGCACCACGGCGCAGACCTCAGATGCTTATCCACCACACAGATGTCCGCCGCTGCCTCTAACATCTTCAAAAGTTGTCCTTGGAACTTCTCAAGTTGTAGTCCACTGTGATGAAGTGCGTGGATGGTATGGAGAGCCTCTAGGCTGCCATGGACAGCTGGGTAGTCCTCGTTGATGTCGTCACAGGATTCATTATTGTTTTCACAGTGCAGGACAGTCTTTTCCAGGCGCTGCTCCAGCATTTCCGAATAGTAAACCAATACCAAAATTCGGAAGCACAAGACAAGGGTACGCAAAACGACAGTACTCTCGTGATCTGTTAGGGTGATAGTATTGCTAAAAGACATAGAGATAGAAGCTTCATAACTAGCCGCAAGGTCACGAGCCTTGTAGGGCAACACTGCATTGGCCTTTACCCACGCCGCTAAAGTATGCTCTATCGCAGCATGAAATTGCCGCTTGCACAAAGCAACCTCCTCAGCTTGAAGCTTGTCAACTCCATCCTCGTCAAAAATGTTCTTTTTGATCGACGAAGCGTAATTATTACGTGCATCAATTAGACTTTCTGTTACGGTGAATAGAAACATCACAATGGATGCAATACACAACTCCTGCGAGATAGACTCCTGGATGTAATTGACAAGAGAAAGGTTGTTAGACAGCTCTGCCTCGTATAATGCATAGCAAAGTGCTGACCCAGTAGCAATGCTCTTCAAGCTATCATCTTTCGTCGAGGCCTGGAGAAAGGTGCGAACTACTTCGTTGGGTTTTTTTTTAAAAATTACTGCGCAGTCCTCAAGCCATTCGGTATTATTCGCAAAAAATAAAGTTCCAGTATTTAGACTTTGCGCAATTTGGAGCGAAAATAGCTTCAGTAGAGATATTAAGCTATGACGACGCTGACCCACGGCGAGCAAAACGATAGGTATACACAATGAATAAGGAAGGTCCGTAGTTTGAATGGACAGGAGGTCGACTGCCAGAGTAAACGCATACTCGACCTTTTTCGCATCGGTAAAGGCATACGGAGGAACGTCAATACATGGAGGCTCTCTTTGTACAAGAGACCATGTTATTGCTTCGGTTTCGTTGTCAACACCAACGAAAAGATGGATATCAAAACAGGAGGCCAGAAGGACTATACCCATGGCGTGTACAACCATTCCACACCCTTCCTTAGGAAGTATCGCGCATACATCCCCGCTTGGAAGTGCTTCCAAGACCACACACCGGCGGACAACCTCCTCTGCAAATGAAAGCAGTGGTGCGTGCGTGGAAAGGTTATCTAAAAAGAACAAAAATTCTGTTGAAAGACGACTCTTTCCATAATCGTCCTTATCGTTCGTGGAATAATTCTCTTTGTTGAAAATAATATCACGCAGCCTTTGGTTTATTGTTTTAGTCTCAATCTTAAGGTGTGGGTTATTTCTATGATATTGTTCTATTAAATTGCTAAAGAATTGGTCCGTATACACAATGTGATTGGCGCGACTACGTCCATCCATGGTGAATTGCAAAATCCGCGTTAGCGTCGAGAGATCTTTCCAATCTGCATCAGTGACAGGAGAAAAGAGCTGTAGCAAGAGCAAGAATACACGGTGAATCAAAAGGGTATGAGCCGGTGTTAGGACAGCTCGTCGAAGGGCTGGGGCAATTTGCCTGAGAAGGATCTCGCCTAATTCTTGACGACCGACAGACTCCGATACAAGGATGTCAGAAAGCAACGCTAAAGACCTCTCAAATGTAACACTTTCATCAACATTTTTAGGCTCCAAGATATCGGAAGCGATGGACATTACTTTTTCATTCAAACTTTTTTTCTTCAAATCGACGCCTTTCAAGTGAAGGAATACCGCAATTCTACCATCTGTACAAAACAGTTCATGTTGCCCAATGGGTAGAAGCTTAATCGCATCCGTAGCTGTTTCGGCACCAGCCTTGAAATCTGAATGACGTGTCGGCTGTTGAAGTTTAGGGAGTTTCCTCTCGGAAAGCATCTGTTGTCCAATTTGCTTTAGGTCATTTGTTGCTCTGTTGGCAAGAAACACTCGAACCTCAATGGTGCTAGCTCCGTCAAAGGCAAAAAGTTTTAAATCTTTTGTAAGAATAAATGTTGCTCGCGGACCACCTGGATGTTGCGGGTCTTCGCTTAGTTGCATTGTTGCGAGCGCTAAAGGGTTCGAAATTTGAAGTGTTACAGGAAGTGGTTGACACACAGCCACAAGTTCGTCCTTGTTTGATGAATATGTAAGCTGGAGAATAAAAGATTCACTCCCCACACGCATCAAAAAAGAAAACAGTGGGATGGGGGTTGACTCGACTGTCACCGGGCAATTGGCATGATTGTCCCCTTCCGAAGGTGAAACAATGAACCCAAGACTTTGGAAGGTTCGCCGCATGGGGGGATTCGGATCAGTGAGGTTAACAATAATTTCGTGATAAAACGCACATGCAATAGTGCTCGACTGTGAAGATCCCCTGCATCGACTCACTGGCTCAATGAGAGCAAATACAGTAAGAGAGAATGAAGGGGCCGAAGGTGTCTCCTCCATTTGCATCGCTTTTACTGGTGTATCAATGGAACACCGCAGCAGAGTCACGCTACCGCTATTGGGGTCGATATAGATACCAGAATTCACAGCATAGTCCTCCTCAACGTCCCACCGCCGCCATAGCTTGCGTACAAGACAACCAACCAAAAGATGCAAACCACCTTCTTGTGTATCACGCACCAGCACAGCCAATATAAGCGCACCCTTGGCGGCGAAGTATTTAAGCCGGGCATTGTACACAATGAAGAATCCTTGTGTGGCATTCTTCTCTTTCTTAGTGTTGGGGGGATGGTCACGGGGTGAGGACACGAGTTCATGTAGCTCTTTCGAAAAACTGCGTGGCGTAGACCGCAACTTCCATGGTTTATCAAGTACATGCTCCAGAAGCACAAAGTCTACCCCTTTCTTGGACAGGAGAAAAAGACCCGCGAAAGAGCCATCGCTCACGATATGTGTGATGATTTGGGTCTTCGCGTATGATATATCCTTGATACGCTTCGGTCCAGTTTGCCTGACCCATATTGTAGGCACATTGGCAGTGTCAGCGTAGAAGAGCACAGCCCGAGCCGCGAGACGCTTTTGGATTCTGTCAATTTCCCTCACTCTCAAGACCGAGAGATGCTTTGGGGTCGTGAGACTTCCTTTGGTGGGGTCAAATAAAAGAAACTCATAAGGGGCTAAGTCTACTGAGCTCATCGAAAAGGCTATGGTAGACGGAATCTACTAAAAATTAAGTTGAATATATTTTGTGGTACAAAAACAGTAGCAAAATAAAAAAGAAAGGAAAACAGCAACGTGTGTAATAAAGAATGTTTTCTTTCTGTTCAGTAACAGCCATTCAAACAGTGCTAATTTATTTTTACAAATATCAAGATACCCCGTCCTTTCTGCCTCACAAGACTACATTATGAGCAACAAAAAAAGCTAGAGACGGAGGCTGGTGCACAAGCAGTTCAAGTGTTTATACTATTTTCCCGCGCTACAACTTCTTTTAGCCAATCGATTATTTCCTCGCGACTGAATGATGGATTTAGTACAACTTTTTTACGAATATCCATCAGCAGAGCTCCAATCCTGGTTGGCTCTATACCCTTAATACTTTTCAAGTCGTTACCCTTGACTGGTAACACGAGACTATAGGCATTCAACAAACCCTGCTGTGCCTCCAGCCCACGCCATAGCGGTATGAAAAGATCCATTATCTCCTCTTCATCCTTAGACGCATGTAATAAGTTGCTATGCTCTTCCAACACTAAGAAAGTATAAAGAACGACGCCAAAAGCTTTTGATATAACGGATACATTGCTTAGATGTCCAAGAGCTTCAAAAATGATTAGCTTGGTAGAATCTTGCATAGCTGCCTGACGTAGATCTGCAATTGAGAAATGATGGCCTAGAAGTACGTTGTAGCAGTTCACCATCCCCTGAACGCAGTGAAAGGTCTGCAAGGGAAGCTTTAAACCGCTAATGCAGACTGCGTAAAGACGTTTTTCCACCTCAAGTGGTGGCACACTTCGAAAAAATGGAATTATCAGTTCAAACAGCATGGCCATTAGTCTTTCTTTTTCCTCTATGAAGAGGAATGAAGAAGGCTTTGAAAAAAGCGGAGAGACTAAAGTGTTGAGCTCCACGATGCTCTCAAGTGAGCGCCGGTTATGGGCTTCTTTTTCAGCCAAGCATTCAATTCTTTCAATTTCCGATGAAAACTTCTTCTTACCAGGCACCTGCTTCATATAAACTTCCGCTAAAAGATATTTTTGGAGCAAACGCATATCAAAAAGAATCTCAACGCACTTCTCGGGAAGAGGAGAGCTCATCATTTTGGTAAATTCTTTACTAACACGCTCCCGAGATACTTTCTGTGTCAGCTTATCCAGCAATTCGTCGTCCACGCACTCAAGGATTCCGCTATGGAGAGAGAAATTCAGCTTCCCAAGCTGACCGATAAAGCGCACCCCTCGCAGCAAACGAAGCGGATCATCATAAAACGTTTCCTTTGGCGAAAGTGGACAACGAATAATCCGTTTCTGAAGGTCTTCAAGACCCGTGGTGTAGTCCTCTACCATGTTGGTGTTGAGATTATAGAAAAGAGCGTTCATGGTGAAATCTCTCCGGAGGGCGTCCATCAAGGGGGTAGCAGGCCTTACTTGCGGGATGCGGGAGTCTGCAGAGTACTCGTCTGTTCGAAGTGCGCAGAACTCGACTGGGATGCCACACACGCATACCGTAGCAGTTTCAATATGTTTGGAAAGGGCTGGGTTAACCCGGATAACACCTACTGTGCGGGCTTTCCCGCTTTCCGCCGCCTCAAAGGCCGATACTTCGTTTGCAAACTGCTCCCCCGACACCAAAGAGCCCGCGGGTGACTCAATGGCGATGTCAATATCGTTCGAATACAAACCAAGAAGCATGTCGCGCACCCACCCACCGGCGACGCGAAGGGTTGTATTAAGATCCTTTTCAACATTAACTCTCAGTAATGTTGTAAAGACTTTCTGATGGGAAGGTGGAATGACAGCATCTAGTCTACAAATTTTTGGAATCATTGACATCAAGCAGATGAATCAAATACACTACTTGAATATCCCTGAAATTAGAAAGGCTAGAAAGATGGAAACAGATGAAGCATACTCAGCAAACCTACTCCCAACCTTCTTAGTCCTTCCTCTGTCAAGAAACAACTAGGTTAGATATGTGACAATAGTATTTCTGTATCGATTTTTTATTTTCCTCTACATTCGTTCCTTTGTTGTGGAACTCAAAGAACGCAATCGCAACACCAGCATTTACATAATACACACTAACATTACATAGGTGGCTTCAATGTGCAGGTATATCAGTGAGTTTGCATCGAGAATTTAAGTCACCATTGCATTTGAATCTTGCAACTTTCTCTTTTCACGGCAGCGGCATTGTACCTCCTTCCGCTATTTCATGAGAAAGCTGAGAGCTGCGGTTTAAAGAAACCAAATCCTTCAACTTGACTCGCCAATCGACACTAATTTTGCTATGACTAATGGCAAGATCCACAATGCGTTTGTTTGTGCAAAGAAGTCTTTCTAAACTTAATGCCGCACCCTCGCTTATGCAGTTACCTGATACATCGATGCGTTCAAGACTCGGGTGATTTGCTACACCATTACAGAGCGCATCAATACCTTTATTGCGGAGACCATTCTGTACAAACAAAATTGATTTGAGATTGTGTAGTTTTTCAATCACTCCTAGAAGAGGAATGATGCCTCTGTCACCGATATAATTGTTGCTAAAGTCGAGTGTCTCACCAAGATAAGCCATACCTGGCTTATCAGGAAGAATCGCAATGATCCCACTATTTGCATGAATTCCGTTTTCTGCACATGCCTTCACATACACATCGCGCAGGGACGGTTCTTGCACACGCAAAACATTAGCTGAAACTTTTTGAGAAGGCTTTGTTTGCTTCCTTAAAACTTTTCGTGATCGCATGTTTACGGCTTTGAAGAATGATAATAATAACGAACGGGAAAAAAACAAAAGAGGTAAAGGGCAAAATGAAACTTAATTGTAAATAACTATATTTTAGGCATATACCTATTCTTGATAAACAAATATGAACCATTTATTTGTTATAGGCATACGAATAAGTCAAAAGGAGAAAAGGTGTTGATGGGCAGTCTTACGATACTTCAAAATTGTTTCTTGTTCGTTTTGTGAGCATGCACATTATCGTTCACGAATCGCTAAATAATAATAAAAACACTAAAGGCAGATAGGTATCCAGACACATACATATACAGCAACAGAAAAATTCCAAAATTCCCTTTAAAAGTTCCACCACTTAGCTGGGGAAGTGGATTTTCCCATTTTCCCATCAGCCCCAACGCAATTAAACACTCGTTTTTGTGCAGAGACGAATGAATACAGAGCGCAGACGCAACCTGAGCCAGCGAATAAATATAAAGCGTTGATATGCTTCATAACATTTCGGTGAGTACGCTGAGCACGTGAGAAGGTGTTTTCCTCATTACCCATTGGTTCTTTCATAAATTGATGCGCAAGGCGACGATAGCTTGTACGGAACATGATGCTTTTTAAAACAGAGGTAAATTTAAGGCAAAAATAAATTATCTATTAGTAAGAGAGGAAAAAAGGGGTAACAGGTTTGAAAATGCAAAAGTAAGAGCAGCGCCTCTATAACTAACGCAAGAAAATGGCATAAACATCTAAAACGGGAGTAAACAAATTTCATATTTAGATTTGCTCTTTCCATTTGTAAGGAACGATGAAAGAATGTGAAAACAGAGAACAAACCTTTGTTTATAAATAAGTAAGAACAGTTTAGTAACTTTACTGTAGATATAAAATCCCTTATGAGGCATCATTAGGTTCGAAATAATACAACAGAGGTAACATTTTTCAATTCTTCTGTAATCACTATGAGTAGATACCAGTAAAAGATCCATTATTGCATAAAACCCAATCGCATTAAAATGAAATTAAGGGAACTTATTCAGGTTAATTGTGTATCTTTAAAGCGAAAAGGAAATACATTCCATAAAAAAGAAAAGGGAGGTTTAAAATACGAAAACAAAAGAGAAATTAAGGAGGTTACATGAAATAATGTTGATGTATAAAAATATATATATATAGAAGCCAAATGCGTATAAATTAGGCTGAGATATAGACCTCGGTTTTATTTTTGAAATGTGGTTTATATAATCAAAATCCATTGTATTGAAATGAAAATAATGTCGACCAGAGAAGGAAGTGTCAACGCACAACCAACAAAATATGTTATTAATTTTATAAAAAAGACTGAGTAATGAAGAAATAATTAATATATATGTATATGTATATGTATACATATGCAACATTCGAGGAGTCAATGCGCATTAAAGAATGGATTCAAGCCTAATAGACTTTAGTTTGCCATTAATTCTGGCTTGGCCTGAATAAAACAAGCTTGAAGATGAGCGACGTTTGTATAAAATATTACTCACGATCGTCTATGCTGACAATATTATGAGATTGATTAGTTCCATTTCTGGATGGCATGCCTTGGGCCTTGGCACTACTGATTAGGTTTGCCAGGACTTCGATTGCTTGTGACGAAGTCTTGTTCTCAATAATGTTATTACTAAGGGCAGGGGCATCTTGCAGCTGTTCAGGCTTTTTGATTTCATTGGCACACGGGTCCCAATCGAATATATTGTCCATCTGCTCACAGGGGTTCATTTCTTCCAAAACTGAGTTCAACAAAACATGACACATTTCGTAGTGCGGAACCTCTGTGAAGGCCATATTCCGTACGTAGAACAAAAGGTAACTGAACTGGCGAGGACACTTCGCGCAAATTTCATTTACGGGTATTTGCTCTTTAAGCTTTCCAATATGTTGCTTTTTTGTGTCGTAATCTTTTATATTAAGACCAGTCCATGGTAAACGACCCCGGTACATGTAAATCATTATATATACAAGTTGCTCCATATCGTCCCGACGACTTTGAGAGAGACCCTTGTGTGTGTTCAGAGAGGCGAATCGCGACGTGCCCAGGAAGCTCTTGCCTGTCGTTAGCTCTCGGTGTCCGCAGCTGGGGGTGCGATACCTGGTGCTAAGCCCAAAGTCAATCAAGAAAATACGCCGAGAATTTACACCTCTCCCTATAAGGAAGTTATCTGTCTTAAGATCTCGGTGGATATAACCAGCAGAGTGCACATATTGCAAACGTGACAGCATTTGATCAGCAAGCATGACGGTGGTTTTTAGAGAAAAGCGCTTCATTTTTTCAAGTATAGATTCTAACGAAGGGCCATGCAGGGTCATGATTATCACCCGGTAGTCTCCCTCTTGCCCATAGTACTTGAGTGTTGAAATCCCTGCTATGCCATCCTGAGAACGGACTTTTTGTATATCCTGCATAACATGGGCTTCATGAAAGAGAAAGGAGGTTTTGCCAGTATTCCTTTCTACTTTAATAGCGACTGAGTCATTATTAGATGTTTGAATTCCTTCATACACTTCACCGAAGCCGCCTTTCCCAATGTACTTGGTAAGCAAAAATCTCCCCTGAAAAATAGTGTGTGGTAATTCGTGTGTTTGGTTAAACATTACTGATTTTTTTCTTAAGGTTAATTATAAAAGTACCTGTGATGCTTTATTGAAATCGATTGAACTAAAAGGGCTGAAAAGCTTTGGATACAATTTGGTGTGAATCCTATTACTAACGCGTAAATGAGAAGGAAAGGAAATGAAGCCATGCACACACACGCACAAAAAAAAAAGTCTATCAATAAAAATATGCAAACATACCCCCCTCTTACCCCGCACACTATACATATAGACACAAGGTAGCGGCTACAACTGCAAAGACTTTACCGAGTAGATTTCCTACAATGATTAGGTCGGCAAGATATAATTTATCACGCACCAATGAAGTGACCCAAAAATTCAAGAGCGAATTCAAGTGTTAATGCATCTTGCAAAGATAAATCCTTCCACCTATCCACCCCAAAGGCTTTTAAAACTAAGGGCTCACTGGAATCAATGGGATTTTTAATCAAGAAATCGCTCAAGTTGATGCAAAATACCTGGCCAATACGATATTGGTAACCGACGCTCAATACGGTAAAAGCTCGAATCAAATGAAGCACCACTTGCTCTTAAAACCTTGGAGAGCCTCTCTTTCTCGAGCATAGGTGTTGTTTCCCCTGTGATGGTCGAGCGTGGCGTAGAGTTGGTAGTATCGGGATCTTCCTCCACCATTTCCGCCGAACATTTGTCCTTCGTTTTAGCCGACGCATTCGCAACAGAGCACTGTGCATCAATCCTTGATCGATACGCCTCTAACTGCTGTGAGTGAAGTTGAGCATAGGATTTAGCTTTTTTGCTGAGGTTTTCATATTCATGAAAAAGAAAAGAATGCAGCGCCTTCAGCTCCATCTCATCCTGAATAAATTTAATGATTTGATCGTTTTCGCTAATTAGGCATAAAATAGTAGGGAATAGGATATGTCGAGCACTGGAAAAGTAGTGAATCGGGAGAGAGCTCAGCATACTTCCTATGAAGGTCTTCCCCTTTCCCCAGGAGATCATTTCCTGTAAA